>BMAV01025679.1:209954-224388 GCA_019973955.1 Trichonephila inaurata madagascariensis | reverse complement strand
AATCAAGTCAAAACAATTCCATCCTTTTTATTAATCCTGATGCGTGTTATTTATTAATATAAATTTTATTTATATTTCATTTTTAATAATTTTATTTCTCTTTTCTTATTATTTTGTGTATGTCACAAAAAAAGAAAAAAATATTTTTTGATTGTTATTAAAATACTTCCATTTTTTTTTTTTTGACGAGGAGTAGTAAACGCTACGAAAATAATAGAAGGGATACACGCATGTTAAAAGCTTGGGAAACACTACTTTAGGGGATATGCTAAGTGAGAATTTTAGCGAGAAATTTTAAGTGTTATTCCTCAAATAGTAATTTTTACTATTCGAGGTTTCAAGCTTTTGGTGTTTTGCAAACTCAATGATTCGTAATCATCGATCATAACACTTTCAATTGCAGTCACTAGGCAATCACAACTTAAACCCGTGGATCTGTAATAGCTTGTTATGTACTATTAGAACGGTATCAGTCGTAATGAGTAATTTTAAAAGGGCGTTATTGCTTTTGTCCTCAATAAAAATAATTAAATATATAAATAAATAAAAGAGCAATGCAGTCGTACTATATGAAAAAAAGACACTATAATGGGAAAAATTTTAAGGGAATGAATTCTTATGGGCAAACTCCAATTTCGTTTAGGCACATTTTTATACTTCTGAACACGATGTAATATTCATCATAAAAATCTAATATATAATGAAGCGACAGGAAGGAACTTTTTTTAGAAAAGGTATTTTTGACATTACAGAGCATTATAAAAATATAGCCACATTTTTTTTATGCACAAATCAACGTTTATGCAAGCAAAAGTAAAAATTTAGGATTCAAAACAAGTGAAATTTTTCTACATTGAATATTGGTATGAATTATAATTTTTAATATATTTTATAAGATAGTATATAATTTTGTTATTTTTCATTATATTACACCTAAAATGTTTCCTCTGCCAATTTGCAAGCCATTAAGAAAATGAAACATTTCTTTTATATTTCTAATAGCTAATCATTGTAACTATATAATTTCGCATAATAAGTGTGAGAAAAATAACAGAACGTACAAAATACGAGGAAAAATTCGCCCCCAAAACAAATTGATAAATAATGTTTTACCCCTTTGAGCTAAATAACACTAGTTTTTCACAGCAGAAACAATTCTCTCTTTAAGGTATTATTACCAAATACTTTATAGAGTTGAAATTAGTCATTATATATCCATTCAAATATAGTAATGTATTTATTTAAAACAGATTACAAATTAATTAAGTTTATTAAAAAGGAACTGTTTTAGTCGAAATAGTTCTGACAAAACCCTCTTATTTCTAAATTTTAAACATACCTTTGAGGATCAATGTTTACACGGGCATCTTCCTAGAATAAATATTCGAAACCACAAATAGTTTGAAAGTAATTATGTTTGATTATTATTTGTGTAGTATATCCTACACTGTATCAAGTATCTATGCACGCTTCACGTGCCAGGAGTGGTTTTTTTTCAGCATGGGTTTTTTGTTTAGTTCCTAAAATTGTTGTAACAGAGCATTGAACCGGATAATCCGGTTTCAAGTGATAAATAAAACAAATTTAAACATTTAACAAGCTCATAAGAGTTTATTTTTCTTCTTTGAATTCAATATACAGAGAATTATTCGTAGAAAGTCCAGAAAATAACTTAAAATTAAATGAACTGTGATTCATTCCTAATATGCAGTACAAAAATTTACTACGTTATACCACAGTTCACATTAGGAATCTATTTTTATTTTTCCGCATAAACGGAATTTAGCAATATAAGGGTAAATTGGGTTGTTTTGGTTCTTAATTTTTTAACTATACGTTCTGTTTTCAAACTATTCAATTTTTCCTCAAACGTGGACATTTTTCCCAAAAATATGTCTTGAGAATTTATTAGTACCAAGAATATAAGAATCTGATACTCTTTCCTAAATTTTAACTGCTTAAAGAAGAGAAAAGAAAAAGAAAATAACAGTAATAAAGTTTAATGAAAGATAAATGTTGAAAAACAAGGGACCATTTCAGTGTGGTTTTTATGCGCGCTAACTTTATATTCACTCTGTTGTATTGATATAACTTATCTACACCTTACAAAAATATGAATTAGAAAAAGTTTCAAAGCAAAATACAATATACGCTTTTACATATAAATTTAGTTAGACGTTTTATTATAGTAATTAGAGACGAGTTTAATATACTTTTGAATCAGTTATTTCAACTTTGGATTAATACTGATGGTAATTTTTATTAGCTCTGAGCAGATTAGTCTGTATTATCAAGGACAGCTGTATTTCATTTGTAAAACTCGTATCAATAATATTTGAGGATTTTCCTTTTAATGTTTTGGCTGTTCTCTTAATTTTACACTCAGAAATAAATACCATTTTATTTCTGAGTATAGGCTATTTTCGAGAGTATGGGTTAAAAGTCATATCAAGCTACTGTAAAAAACTGGGAAGAAATTAGTTAAAAACTGCTTTGGTAAAATCTATTTGTTTTTATTTTAAAATGATGTATAACTCATCATGTATATCATACTAATTTCTTCTGTGTAACAAAATTTATATAAGAGACTTATGAAGAATTAAATTCAGAATTTCAGTGTTGAAGACGGAACCTTTAAGAAAGGTACAAGAAATTATCAAAATCAGCATAATGAGTAATTATATTATTTAAAGTTCAAGAAAGAGAATGCTTTGTGAATAAAAATGTCATTTACAAAAAGGACATTTAAAAAACCGGTGCCTGTATTTTGTACCGGTTTGCCTCTTGTACGGGCTTTTTTGTGTTTGTGCGTAAGTTATGTGAATCGTCAATAAATATTATTTTATTAAACGCTATTCACTTCTGAATTAAAGGAACTATTTTGGTGTATTTAATATGGATGCTCTGATTAATAATTTAACATACTTAGAATCAATACAGGTGCCTATAATGCCAACACATCAAAAAATTTCAACTAGATTGAAATGACGAGGACATTTGATATGACACGTCCTTCTTTAATTTCAATATCACACCAACGTTAGAACTGCATGCAGTCTTTAATGGAACTGGAGCGTAAATTACGGTTCGACGGAGACGACCCCGGCCTTAAAACTCAAGGCCATAGGACCCATCGGCTATCCCGTGACTATTGATTTAATATGGGGTATCTATCAGTTTGAAGTCAGAGTTTAACAAGTAATTGTATGGCCTAGTTTTAAAAGGGACAATATAAATTTACTCTTTTCGGGGTTTTTCAAATGAAATGTAAGTGATTTTAAAATCTTTTGATACAAATTTATATGCATAAAAATGGTGTAAAACACACGATTTCAACTAAAATATATGCTGTCAAAGACATTAACATGAATTTAGTCACTGTAAAAATAAATTAAAAAACTCATTAATAAAAAAGAATAACGGGGATCAAAAGATAGTTAAAGTATTTTATCGCATCACGCGAAAATAATGAACAGTAACTTCAAAACTTCGATATTTAAGTTATAGTTAGAAAATAGGTGATATCCTCTAGCGGAGAATTTCAAATAAAATATTGACTCAAAGATTAAGGCTTTGAATTAATTTTTTATTATACGCTTTTAATGAAAATATCAAGCGATTTTTATTTTGCTACAATCAGAGAATAGCAGCTTTCCCTATTATTTGGAGAGAAAAAACATTGCGCGATTTACAACGAAATTTAAGTTTCAAAATGCATACAGCGTGAATTCATCAAATCAAAGTTTATAAAAAAATCGCTGCTTTAAATAATCCTTATTAATTCAATAAAAAACGGACGATCATCGGAACACGCTGCAACAATGATTCTCAACCACTGTGCCGGGGCACTTTTGTGTGCCGCCCCAAGTTTTTTTAAAAATTATGTAATTATACTCTGAGGAAAAAATAAAATCCGAATCACATTCGGCCGTCGTTTACAAATAAACCACGGGCATTTGTGGTATATTTAACTTATTTTTTCGTAGAGAGATTATTTCAAAAAAATTTTTGGGTTCCTAATCCATTTGTGTACGGATACATGTGTATATGAATTAGCTTCAAATGAAGAGGAAAAATTAATTTCATTCTCTTATAATATTGAGATTTAACTTCAAAACATTCGGAAGAGCCACTTAATTCATTTTGGATTAAAATTAGGGGCGATTATCTCATAATAGCCGGAAAAAAAAGCTTTAAAAATATTATTACAATTTTATACATCTTATTTGCATGGATTTGAATTTTCATCATTAACAAATATAGAAATGAAAATAGATCGAGACTTAAATGTAGATGACGAAATGAGAGAGGCATTATGATTTTCACGACCAAATTATCAAAAATCATCAAGATCAAATTTCGCATTAAATTTAGTCGTATAATTAATTTGTAATTAATTACTCAATAACATTTGTTGTCTATATGGCATATATTTTATTTAACATTGAAAACTATTATCATAAACTATTTTACATAATGTATTACAGATAAGTCAAATTCTTCTTAAACTTATTTTATAATTAGTGGGCCGTCAAATTTTGAAATTGTTGAAAGTGTACCGCAATAAAAGAAGGTTGAGAATCACTGCGATAGAATAACAAAATCTTTCGTGAAAATACATGGATTTTAAGAACCCGCACGAAATGTATATAGGATAAATTCCATAAACACCGAAACCTAAAATCAAGCTTCATGTATGCTTAAAATACCCCGAGAAACAGAAAAAAAGAAAAGAAAAACTTTATTTAAGATCAAACCAAAGAGAGAAAGAGATAGAGAGAAAGCAAAACTCACGTTTAAGCGCGCGAGGTTTAGCTTGTTTTCTCCTGGACATCGTAAAAACGAATCGAAATCTCCTTCCAAGAGAAGAGAGCGCTCTCTCACCGGCGGCGCTTGTCAACCGTCTGCATCACAGAGCTCTTTCACACACACCGCCGCGATTTTCTGTCAGACGCGATCGTTTCTTGCGCAATACCCCTCCCCCTCTAGTCTCGCGGCCCCCCGGGGGGGGTTCCTTCCGCGCACGTGCGATACAACCCTTCGATTCCAATTCTTTCGCGAAAAGAGCGCAGTTTTTTTTTTTCTCTTCTTGAGGATAAGGTGAAATGAATATGTTTTTTCGGACATCGGGTTTTGTTGAATGTACTTCGTTACGTCATTGTGACGTTGTGGCATAGGTAATGATGTCACACAACAGGCGGTTACTGTGATTGACTAGAGTGGTGTTTAGTTTTGATTATTGTTGCTGCTGTTTGACGCGTGGTGTCATTTTAATCCGAGCAACGGTTACGTAGTAGCTTAGATAGTGGACACTTCTCAGCTATTAAAAAAATTGTGACAATTTAATTAAATAATTTGCATTGTTTTTTACTTTATATTTTTCTGGTCGCTCTATGAAACTGGATTTTGATTATATGAATTGGAAGCAATATAAAATTGAAACGCGTTATGATTTATCAAATAGTTCCTGTCCTGAAAAATTATTTTAAAATAAATCCAATGTCTCATTTTTCAAATAAATTTAGCAAAACTATTATTTACTAAAAAATTGTTCACAACCTTACCGTATATTATCCTTATCGGGAAAAAACCGAGTGTATACTTGGAAATTGCTTGAAATTCTCATTAACTTGCTTGTTTTATAATTTATTGCTCCCTTTAATACCATTTATTGATAAATGCTTACAGTAAAATTCGGCGTATAATGATCACTGCCGTATAACGCGCAACCCCTTTTTTACGAAGAAACCAGAAATGTGTGTGAGCAATGCTCTTATATTTTGAAGTCATTTATTTCAGGTATTATTCCAAGCTTTATTAAAAAAAAAATAGCGTACTTCAAGGACTACAACCCTTTAAGTTCTTAAGGAATGTTATTTGTTTCAAAGAAACAGTATTTCGAAAAAGAAGTCTAATTTTTTTCTAAGCTCATCTTTTTTTTTTTATTTTTAAAGCTCTCCTTTTCTTACCCGGCGTATAACGCACACCCATAAACTTCAATATTATTTTTTGTGTTAAAAGGGCGCGTTATACGCCGAATTTTACAGTACTTACATTTCCTTCAGAAAATTTTAGATTTTCACAGTAGCCGAGTGGTCACGGTTTCGAGCTCGTGTTGTTTCTTATGCCATCTGATCGACGGTATCAGATCGAGGCTCACGAAATTCCTCGTGGTAGGGGACTAGTTTTTCGTCTGTTGTTAGCCGTAGCTTTGAGCACCGTGCAAGTCCGAACATGTTTTGGCTTCATTTTTCCTCATTTTTGAGAGAAAATGTCTGAGGGTAGTCAGGGGCCATCCCATCTCTTTTCCCTTTCCACCGACCTCTCGAAAGAACTTGCGGCTTCACGAATATTTAGAGTTCCCCATGCTGCACAAAGGCAGTGTACAATTATAAACATCCATGCCTTCTCCGGTGTTCGAACCCAGGTCTTACGAAACAGCAGTCAGTGTCTTTAACCACTATACCACATTCGCGCTTGTAGTCGGCTTGTTGCAACTCGAGTTGTGAAGTTATAAATTCTCACATGGGTGTGGTATCGCACTTAAGAGAATCGGTGGTAGCTTAGGAGAATCATGTCTCTTTCCTCGTTACTTGATCTTGGTTCAAAAACACGTGAGTCGTCTTCAATAGTCCTTGCATTGCTTCTAAAAAAAAGGTGTTAACAAACATTCAATGCACCAGTAAAACCAACTAATCTCACATGGCATGGGTAAAGGAAAAAATATTAATATCTTCGTTACTAGAATCAATCAAAGAAATACTGTATAGAATTCTTTCTGCACGTTAAATTCTTTGGTGTCAAAGTCCTCAGATTGGTGTGGCATGCACATGCGAAGAGTGTGGTGCCAATTCAAGTATCTCTCGACTTCGTGATTACTTTTTTAAGGTGTGAAATTCATTAAAATTGTTTGATAAAACTAACCTATGTGTGATATTTTTTAGCAATATTAATAAAAAAAAAAATTGAAAAGTTAAAAGTTAAAATAAGTTATTTTACTAATGGGGATATTACGATAAGTCGAAATATATATAGTAAATCTTAAAAATATATTCGAAATGTTCTCTCTCTAATATTCTCGCCATTCCTTCAAATCGAAAACTGAACAAAACTAACAAGAAAATTCGTGAGTGAAAATTTGATAACATTTTCTTCGCAGCTTTTCATTGAGATCCTAAAATACTAATTATTAATGAATCTATTTTATGAAATTAAAAAAAAAAAGAATCTGAACTATTTTATCCTTTGTACTCAAAAGCGCTTGTATAAATTAAATGCGGGAAAAGATTTATTTTAATATTTGATATTTTTTGAGCAAAGTATAAATTTTTAACAAAAAGCTTTTGTGAAAGAAGAGCTTTCTAATAAAAAATTTAAAAAGAAGAAAATGAAGAAGGAAAAAAAGAAAAAAAAGAAAACGAAACCTAATTTACCGTGATAAAATCCCCCTTTTAAAAATTATGTTACTATTTCACACTGTAATTTGCTTATTTAGATAATTATATGTCTTTCCTTTTCAATTTCGTATAAATAAGAAATTCACAGAATATTTCATTTTGTATTGAATGTCTTTCTGATGTTTTTAAATTCTTTAATTTCTTTTCGTTTTGCAAATTGTTAATAAACTTCAAGACAAAATAAATAAATAAATAAATAAATAAAATAAAAAAAATATTTCTTTTTCGATCTCTGAATCTGTTTTTCTCATTGAAATAAAATTATTCACTTACAAGAAAAACCAAAAAACCTCCTAAAAAAAAAGATAAAGACGTCAGATTAAAATTGTTTTCTAACTACCCAATTAATTTTTTTTAGGTGTGAATTGATTGCTTAGGAATACTACAGAGCTGACAAAAGTATCTTTTTGAACGCTCTAGTTAACACCTTACATCAGTGAAAATGTTTTTTTTTAACTGTGTCAATTATAAAGTTTTTAATCGATACTGAGCTTTTAAAATATTTTTTAATCATTAAGTAACATGCAGATCAGGGATAATAAGTAGTAGAAAAGCTATTTTAAAAACCACCCTCTCTTTATAAATATCGCGTATTTTTTTCAAAGACGAAACCAGGGGTGCTTTATTTTGATTAATAGTGTTAACTCATACGCAATGAGCGTACTTGAGAAGGTAGTCGACGTAACATACGAGTTTATTTGTATTTAGATCGCCTTCTCAACTCCATCCGCGGACGATAAATCGCCAAATATTGTTTCAATCTGTGTTTCATTGATATCGCAACCCTTTCCCATTGACTTGTTTATCAGAATTCAAATTCGGAGTGCTTAAGCATGAAGAAAATTTGGGACTTGTTTACGGTGGAGAACCGAGCCCCAAAATATTTATTTCCAAGAAAAACACACATTTTACCTATTAAAGTAATTTGTGATTGAGCAAGACTTTGTTGACGTTTGTTCTACAAAGAAACACGAGGGCTATTGGCGACGAATCCCGTAGTTTTGAACCTCGGTTATGTGACGAGAACGACACTTGAGCCGGCAACTCCTCCAAATTACCACACTACGTGTATGGGATTAACTAGTAAGAAAAATCACAAAATGAAGTCGTGCTTTAAAATAGAGATGAGCCACACAAATAGAGTTCTTTTATATAATAGATTCCAGCATAATAGTTCCAGTCTAGTAATATGTCCTAATATCCAGTTATTTTTGAAACATGCTTCCATTACCCTATTATATTGGAAATTATTTTTTTAAAAAAACAAAAAAAACATGCTACCTAATTACTTTCAGAATATGTTCCACGAGCTTGTTGCATTTTAAATATACAGTCGCTCAAAAAAGTATTGGACACTTGGCGTGTATAATTGAAAAGACATTTATAGAAATATTTATTACATTAAAACAAAAGCAAAATTACTTCAGAAATATTTTAACATTTGGTGTACAGTATATAAGGAAAATTTTATTATTATTATAAAATTATAATTTAATCTAGCTTTTCAAATATAATTCAAAGGCCCACTGGAGTCAAAAAAGTATTGGGACACTTTTGAAATGAGAAATTTAACAAATATATACAGCGTATCAATAGAGTTTAATTTCACATCCCTTTTTTAGACTAGAAGTGTTTAAACATAAACGTTTCAGCAGATAAGATTATTTATAGAAAAAATGGCAAGAAACAAAGATATATCGGTTGGTGTGCGAAATCTCGTAACAAGTCATTGGAAAAAGGGGTAATCAGTTCACTGTGTAGGAAAAATCTTGTGAAATTCAGAAGTACTGTTTTTAACATCATTGACAGGTTCAAGAAAAAAATAATGCTGAAAACAAGCTAACATCAGGGCGTCCAAAGATATTTAATGAATGTGAAGAGAGGTGGATTGTGTGAAACAAGTACGTATTAATCCAAGAACTAAAGCAGTAAAAATGACTTTACAATGTAAAAGTTGATTCGGAAAATCAGTAAATCCTAAAATTGCCAGAAATGTTTTAAGAAAACATATAAGTATCATGGTACAGTACCTCAAAAAGAAAGCACTACATCAGCAAAGCGAATAGACAAGCTAGGTTGGCATTTGCTAAAATGTATGTAAGGCAACCAACAGAATAATAGGAAAATTTAGTTTTTATTGAAAGCAAATATAACATTTTCGGATCGGATGGCAAGCAAAACGTTTGACGGAAATCAAATACAGCAATGCATGTCAAAAATTTGCGGCCTACTATCGAATATGAAGGGGGTAACCAAATTGTCTGGGGCTACATGGCAAGCTCTGGTGCAGGGAACTTAGATTTTATTAATGATAAAATGAATAAATATATCTATCTTGACATTTTCAAGCAAAATTTAATGCAAAGTGCGAGCAGGCTGGGAATCTCAGGATATTTTAAATTGTACCAAGATAATGATTCGAAACATACTGCAGATATTTGCAAGTTATGAGTCCTCTACCACTGTCCTAGTGTTATTAAGACTCCAGGACAAATTCCAGACCTTAATCCCATTGAGCATGTGTGGGACTATTTGCAGCAAAAACTATATGAGCACCAAATTTCTAACAAGCAGGATTTAAGAAAATATTTGGTCGAAAAGTGGACCAAAATCGATAGATCGTTTTGCGAAAAATTGATCCAATCCATGCCAAATAGACTTCGAGAGGTCATAAAAAGCATGGGTGGCCCCACAAGATATTGATTTCTAAGTTTGAATTGTTTTTCTTAATTTATTGGGAAGTGTCCTAATACTTTTTTAAGCACGTTTTTTAACTCGATTTCTTTTATTATCAATTTTAGCCATAATTGCATTAATGTATGAGTTTTGTTCAAATTATTACTATTTGTATTTACTGAAATAACATTGACTTCTTTTTTTTTTGTTTCATTTGTATGTTTAAGTAAAATATTACGATAAAAATCTATGAACTGGTAGTGTGTCCCAATACTTTTTTGAGCGACTGTATATTCGGTGACAGTAGCGCATACAGAAATTTTTCAAGACCGGGTTCAGGTTCGAAAGTCCACCATTCTGTTATGCTCGAATACGCCTCGCAACATATTCTTTTGATTTTGTCTATTTACGGGAACAAAATACAGTAAAAAATTAATTATTTAATAAATAATTAGCATTAATTAATAAAATTAATTATTAATAACAAATACTAAATTAAGTTTTACGTACTATGTACATAGGATTATGATGAATCGGAAAACAAATCTAGGGCTTTGTGGAAGAGGGGTCTGGACCCTTGTGTGCGCCACTGTTCTGTGACCGTAATACATTTGTTACAAAGTGCATGGCCGTAATACATTTATAACATATTTTAAAAGACTATTAAAATAACAATATATATTCCTCGATATAAAAATGTATTTTGAGTGTGTTACACGACATTGCTTACTTAAGAATATTTTTCCAATTATTTTAAACAGGCTAATTTTCGTAATCCTTTTAATATTATTTTGAAATGAAGAGACAGTCAAACATTTTTCACATTACATATCCACATTAAATATTCTCATTTTTCCGCAATAACATTTATATATATTTAGTGTAAAAATATAATCTAATATATATGTAATTATACAATGAAAATATTGTAATCATTCTGCCTCACAAATATTCGAATGGTATTAAAGCATGGAAATCCTTATTTGTGTACGAGGAAGAACACGGTTTGAAACTTCAAGACAATCTTTCTAAGCGTCTTCAAGATGCATTTAAGCAGGGACGCCTTAAGGCATGGGTCAACCGGGCCCAGGGCCTCAGTTACAAGGGGGGCTCGTCTCGTTGTTCTGGACTCAATACAATCATGATTCGAATTATTCCTTCGGTCAAATGTTATTTCCGGTTGTATTCTCCGAAAAACTGGGAATTTCGGACGATATGTCTACTGGATATATGGGATGATCGTCGTTCATGTATAGGCCTAGATCTATCACCATACACCATCATTACTCATTCAGTCAAAAGGCAGCAGTCGGCCGAGCTGCCGAAATGTGCGATTATTAATCATGCACATTTATTTGGATCGGGTTATTGTTTGTATTTGACAACATATGTTATGTTCTGTCTATTTTTAAGGCTCACAGATGGAGCCTATATCTGTGTAGGGTACCAGGTCCTCAAGAAGTCGTAAGACGTCCCTGCATTTAAGGTTAGATCGAAGAATGACAAACGATGAGTGAGCGAGAGAAGCAACTAGGGGGGGGGGCTCCCTTTCCCCCCCCCCCCTTCCTCCGAAATTATCATCACTCTGAGTTTGTTGGTGTCGTTCGTAAGACGGAAAACCTAATACGGGCCGAATTTGCGCCAGACGAACAGAAAGTACATTTAAAAAATTGTTACTACAATTACTAACGAAGACAATGAATATAATTTTACTTAATTTAGTTAAATATCTCCTCGAGATAATTTTTTTAAAAAGTTTCCTTCTTTACTGTGTTGAAAAAGAACCAGGTTTAGATAACCATGTCGAAACCATAACAGGACGGACGCGCGTTTCATACCTGCACCTTTCTTACACATGAGGATTTTTTCAACTCCGACAAATATAACTTATATTGAGAGAGAGAGAGTATAAGTGTGTTCATGGGTAGAACTTATGTCCTTTTTATTTGATATTGTTTGCGCGAAATTTCTTTGAAATTTGAGAAAACATTTAGTAAATCCGGGATTTTGTCAACTCTGAATGAAATGGGTCAGTGAACTAATTTTTTTGTATATCAATACCAAAAATTTCCTGTTTTTGAAGAGATATAACAAATCTTCTGTGTGTGTGGAAACAAAGTGATAAAGAACATAGAACTGTGTAATCCATTTATATACGACATAGCGTAAATTTTTGTTCCATGAAAGTGCAGAGAATTTGAAACGTTCCTAATTGTAAATGAAGTCTGCAGTAGGTCATCAAATTAGAACCAAAACCCGGGAAATATTCTAGGAAGACCAAATATAGATATTTGAGAAAGTTTTGGTAGAAAAAAACAAACAGTTTATTGCAATTTTAAATGTCCTTCTAATCTACTTCAAACTGACCCTGTACATATGCTGATACACAGTACAATAATCGAGGCTAAAAGACTTCGAGTTGAAATAATATGAAAGTAATGAAGATGGAATGTCAACTAAGATGCTATCTTATTCAGTTGACTCTGGTTGAGAATTGAGAGGCTTGTTTGCAAGAGCCCTTTTTTTTCAACTCCTATTATATTAGTTCACTCTCTCCCTACACACACACACATATATATCTTGTTGAAATTTTCAATAGTTAATAAAATACTTTCTATTCATTCAATTTCAAATACATTTTTTAAAACTTGTAGTGGATGACACTTGATGTCAATACAGTTTTTTCAAACATTAGTTCATTAATTAAATTAAAAAATAAATAAATAGTAACACACGAACAAAAATAATAGTTCAACAGCATATATAGAAACGAAAATCGTTCGTTGTGTCCCTGTAGTGCAATGAATAGCGCGTTGGACTTTAATTCAAAGGTCGTGGATTCGAATCCTATCTGGGGTGGCTTAATTTCTGAGAACGTGATTTGTGAATGAATACATAGAAATAAACAAAAATAGTAGTCCAACACCATATGTTTAAAAGAGAATGGAAAATTGCAAGGAAATTATCTTTCTAATTTGCCACTTAATATATTGTGATTATGTGATATGTATATACATAATTATAATTATTTAATAAAAAGTTACTAATATATAAAACTTTTTTTTTCGTTGGCCTAAGTAGGAATTGACTTATAAATTTTTTTTTTTAATATTACTTGTTTTTTTATATTTTATTACACAATTTGTGCCTGACATATGCTTTTTATTTTTTAATATTATCGCAAACTTCTAACAGAGTTCCTCATTGTGTGTGAAATAGGTATAACTCTGCAAATACTTACAACTTTCGGTTTACAGTGTACAGATTTAAAGTTACTTGTATATGGAATGAAATTTAATATTAGAAAATATTCATGTCATTAGCTGCATTACAATATTTTCATGATAGCAGCAATTTTTACGGGCTGGAAGATTTCTGCACAGCTCATTACATTAAATTCTCCAGATTATTATATATGCACCCTAAAAACGCTCTTAAAATTTCAACGAGCGCTGCAAATTTGTTTAGCTGTGCACACACACCAAGATTCCTTTAAAAAACTTGCAGAACCAAATCAGTGAAATATGTAAATAGATGAATAAAATGTATTTAAGAAAAAAAGTTTATATCGCAAAATATTTCAGGAAAGAATTCATCTTTCTTGAACATCATTACCGGACGAAAAAATCTGCAATTAAATCAAGCATCTGTGGCACATGTTTCTAGAGAGGATGCGATTTTGGTTCATTTCACACAGTAAATAAATGCACTTACTATTAACAAAAAAGAAAAAAATAGCGACTAGTAATTAACTAGTATTATTTCTAGAAAGATTTTATTCTATCTGAAACATATATATTTAAATGCATAGATCTGTAAGCTTACTCACAATTGATTTTTCATTACGTTTTTTTTCACATTTTTTGAATTAAATAATGTTTTTTGTTTCATCTTGCATGTTGATTAACACGCGAAATGTATTCCTTTCTCTTACTATATACAAATCGTATTGATTTTGCCGGATTTCCGTGTACACGATTTTTGAAGGTATGAAGTTTGAAGGATATTTGTCTTGTAAAAAAGAGGAAATTTAAAGTATTTGGAAATGTTTTGAGTGGGTTGTAGGAGGGGGGGGGGGGGGGAGAGAGAGAAAGGAAATATTTTTTTGCAAAATATAGTTTTCTATAATAAATTAAAAATTGTTAAAGAAACCAGAACATCATACACATTCAAAGAATCTATTTTTAAATTTTAATATTAAAAAATAGTGCATATTTTTCTGAATCTAAAAATGTACAACACTTATGTGTTTGTTGATAAAATAACCTTAAAATATGAAAAAGTAATTGACAAAAACGTAA
>BMAV01025679.1:181679-203438 GCA_019973955.1 Trichonephila inaurata madagascariensis | reverse complement strand
TGTGTGCGCTACTGCACGCTTCCTATATATAATCTTGTTCAAATTTTCAATCCTTAATAAAATACTTTTTTTATTCATCCATTCAAGTTCAAATACATTTTTTTAACTTGTAGTGGATGACGCTGGATGTTAATACAGTTTTTTCAAATATCAATTCATAATTTTCTATTTAATTAATGAATAAATAGTAACAAACAAAAATAATAGTCCAACACCATATATAAAAAGGAAAATCACACGGTGTGTCCCTGTAGCGCAATGGATAGCGCGTTGGACTTCTAATCTGAGGGATTCATCTAATCAGGAATTCTGGGGTTGTGGGTTCAAACCCCACCTGGGATAACCTTATTTCTAGGAATGTGATTTGTTTTTACTATTCTATTTTATTGGAATAATTAAATTTAATTAATGAAATAATAGTAACAAACAAAAATAATAGTCCAACACCCTATACAGAAAGGAAAATGGAAACTTGCAAGGAAAATCGCTTTCTATTTTGCCACTTAATATTGTGATTCTGTCATATGTATATACATATTTATATTAATTGTAATTATTTAATAAAAAAATAACTAAAATAAATTTTTTCTTTACCTAAGAAGGAATTGACTTAATTTTTTTTGTATTGCTTGTTATTTATCCAATGCATTTAAAATCTTTAACTTTTTAAAATTACCTTTAAAATTTATAAAAAACTGCTATTTCATAACCGAAAATTGAAACATTTTCCTATAAACATAAATTTTTTCTTCAATTTTAATATATATTTACTGTCTATATATTTTTACGAAATACTTTAAAAACATATTAAGATACTTTAAAAAAAATATGGTTTATTTAATCGATTTATCTTGAATACTTATGTGTTATTCTTATCTTTAGGCCATGATAACTTAGGGGTCATGATCACAGACTTGTGGTCACTCAGGGGTTGTACTCGTCACTTGACCATGGTTCAAAATTACGAAAACATTCTCCAGTAGTCTCTTGTCGCTTTAAGAACGACA
The DNA here is from genome assembly GCA_019973955.1 of Trichonephila inaurata madagascariensis. NCBI lineage: Eukaryota > Metazoa > Arthropoda > Arachnida > Araneae > Nephilidae > Trichonephila > Trichonephila inaurata. The sequence goes on along the minus strand of BMAV01025679.1, from coordinate 202,431 downwards.
TTATTAAACATTCACTCACTATTCTTATCTTTCAGTCTATTTTCTGGAAAATTTTTTTTTAGAAAAATTAGAATGTTTGAAACGTGATGACACAAAAGATTTCCCGTATGTTTATATAAAATCTGGCAAAAATGATTTTCCTGCTGTTCTTGAGAGCCTGTTTTCTTGTTTTCCATTTGGTCTGCTCTGATCGATTTTTGAATACTTTGACCTTATCTGAAGTTCTTAATAAATTAATAGTTATTTAATTTTCCTTTTTTTATTTGTCCCATTTTTATCTGATATGTTATAACCAGTTTGTTTTTCAATTCTATATATAATTTTACTCATCCATTTGTCTTAGGAAGATGTTAATTGGTGTAGTGTGGTTGTTAGGAGAGTGGGGTGCCAGTTCAGGTGTCGTCCACGTCACTTGACCGTGGTTCAAAATTACGTGGTCCATCGCCAAAAGCCCTCGTGTAGCTGAACAGGGTGACGTTAATATTCACTCACTTACCCACTAGGAAGATGTTCAAATTCTTGTTGAACGTTTTGCTGAAATATATGTATAAAGTGTTTCGGGCAGTTTTCAATGTTGAAAGAAATACAGATCCACACACGTACATTGTGTGTGTGTGATGGTACTGAAACGATCCTTAGAAAATGATGTCAGTACTTTGAAACAGATAAGTGCAACAAACATTTCCGTAAGACACACACACAGAACAGATTGAGATTTTTGTGATATTGTTTACAATGTCACACTTTTTTTACAAAGTTTATATTTAAGATTTCTGTATAACTTAAAAAGCTTATAAACAAAAGATAGGATTAAATTCATTGACTTAGTTAGTCCCGAGTAGGCCCTGTATTAAAATTCTTTGGGTCCCTTTTTTGAGTAGAATGGGATTTAGTCGGAACTATTGATAACATTTTACGGGTTCTTGCTTACAAATATTAGGACCTCTATAGCTTGGGTGACCCGTATCCTTGCATGGCTAACACGTCAGTAACTACCCCCTGGTTAGATTCTTTCCAACGAAATCCATTATTGAAATTTTTTGACTAAATCTGTGAACTCGGAGAATTTTGTTCCAAAAAATAAGACTCTTTAAAATGTGTATACCTACAGAAGAATAATAAATAAGAATTAAAATCAACAGATTTTTCCATTAGAATTCGAAGGGCTATATTTATTTTCTCCGGATCGAGGGAATTTTAAATGAGAAAGCAGAAGATTCGAGAAAAGTCAGGTGCATTCCTATCATAGCGATTCGGTTGACTGCGGGGGTAATTATTCCAAAGAATTTCAACAAAAGAACACCTGTGAGCTTAAGAACTCTATCTCCTACCCTTCCTTTAACAGATAGGTAAGCTATGTAGTTTGCCCGAAAAAAAAACGAATTTTGTGAGTACAAGTGTCGTTGTTTACCTTTAATAAGCACCTTTTCTAGTGCTGTTTTTAGAGATTTGCACTTGTATTCGTGTTTTGTTCAAAAATATAAAACATTTTTCCCTTATTGTTAGAGATTGAAAGGGATATTGTTACAATTCGGACATCGAAAGAAAGGTCAGTTGTCCAATGTTATGCGAATTTTATTGAATATTAGAATATTGTATGAGACGTTTGTTCAAGCATTAAGTGTTGAGATGTGTAAGTCGTCCATTAGTAATTTTTCGTCGGGGATGGAACTTTGGAAAGGTAAAAAACAACCAATTTTAAAAAACTTCTGTGTGTGTGCATTAACCCAGAATAAATTTTGAGATGCATCCTTCCTGCATATCAGTGGTTCCCAAACTTATTGTACCCACGAACAGGGACGTCTTAAGGCATGGGTCAACTGGGTCCGCGCCCAGAGCCTCACCCTCGGTGGGGGGCCTCGTTTCATTCTCGGCTCTATCTTAATAACATCATGATCCGGATAATTTTAATAGTCAAATATTATCCCAGTATATATTCTTGGAAAAACAGGGAATTTCAAACTGCATGCCAACTAGTAAAAGTAGTAAGACTGTTTTATTATGTGATGACCGTTGCCCATGTCTAGACCTAGGTCTAATACCATAAACAATCATTCAACTCATTTAATCAAAATACGGGCAACAGTCGAGCGGGTTGTTCCTAGGTTTGTGAGATTGTGATTCGTGCACATTTATTTGTTTTAAATGACCCTTTGAACGAGTATTTGACAATGCATGCTATATACTGTCTACTTTTAAAGATCTCAGGTAGAGCCTACTTTTGCATGAGGGCATAGGGCCTCAGAAAATCTTAAGATTTCTCTGGGTCCAGGGCCTCAAAGTCTTAAGACGTCCCTACCCATGGAACCCTTTTTATATCAAAAACTTTGCCGTGAGCCTCCAAGAGAAAAAAACTCTCTTTCAATGCATTACAGAAAAAATATAAATTCAAGTTTGATGTTCTGAATGGTGAATGTTGAAGTAAAAATAGAATATATAAATAAAACTATGTGATACTTGAAGTAACATTTATTCAAATTATAGTTTTTGTACATCAAAATATAGAAACACCTTTTTTTTTTCAATGAGTGGGAGAAATCAATGAATTGATTATAACTCATGGGTAACAATTCAAAGAATATTACTACTCTCCAAATTAAATTTTAATTTTCTACGAACTCTTTCAGCATTCACAAGGTCTGCCAGGAATGCGTAGGAACCCCTCTGGGAATCGATAGAGATCAAAATATATATTTGCGCGTGGGTTTCTAGATGTTGAATGGGTTATCAGACATCATAAACAAGTAATGTAAAAATACATAGAGCCGTTCTTATTTGAGTAGAGAGAAGATTTATTTTCCATCTAAACCTCAATTGTACGTTTGGACTTACATATAAACATTCTCGTTCAATTTCATTTAAATTGAAAATGTAATTTTGTCTTTTTTTACTTCTGACCGTTCTAAATAGATTCAGCTAATGAATAGATTTGACAAATAAATGGTTAATAAAACATATATATGTTTTGAATTCCTCGAAAACTCTTTTAACATGATTAAATTCCTCGGGGGAACCCTGAATAATTAGCGGCCGCTTAATTCAAGAAATTTTTCTGAGCCGACAAAATATAAATTCGCGGAAACTGTTTTAAGTGTTTATGTCTTTGGGGAATCTCTCTCTCTCTCTCTAGCTCTAGAATTCCGCTCATAAAAATAAGAGAGTTAAAATTTCGGTTTGTGTTTGGTTACATTTTACCAGTTAATTGTATCGAACAGTTCTTTTCTAATCCCACACGGTTGTAAAAATTGGAATTTTTATACCGTAAAAGACCCACAACTCATTACGGAAACCCGGCGCACTCTGCTTTTCATTAAATTTACATCCCTATCACGGCTTAAAGATAATGGTTTTAAACAAAAGAGACTTTGTCACAATGGATTGGTTTGAAACGAAGGAAATATTCCAAAACAAACAGAAAAGTAAACTCTAAAATGTTTCGAGGCATTGTTTGCGAATTTCACCATCAACCATCGTTCCATTATTCATTTTCGATTCTCAGCCATTCAAAATAAAACACTATCCCGCAGAACAAGAGCGATGGTGGGAAAAGAAAGAAAGAAAAAAAGAACCCAAATCATCGACTAAATAACCCCAGGAAAAGAGGGAAGCGTTCCGCAAAAATTTGACACTTGGGTATCCCATGTTCATTAAACGAGGATTATTAGCAAGCTAGCAACTCGGCCTCATTCTCCCAGCGGACGATTTGCAAGTTTCAGGTGCCTCCAGGACGTTAACAACACAACCCGAACCGACGGAATCCTCTGGAGACTACCGTAGAACGATAGCAACTGAATTCCCAACGGGATTCTAAAACCTTCGAATTTTAGAAACCGCGTGCGCTACCAGTAATTACAAAAGAGTTTTCACAGCCTATAGGCTAGGCTGTAACCAGACTCTAGAGACTTCACTAGGATTACGGGAAAGATTATTTTTGTTGCCTTCAAACAAACATAGAAAACTTGAAGAGCAACAGCAAAAAATATAAATAAATAAATAGTTGTTACGATCGGCGAATTCTGTCTTTTTCTTTTTGTTTCATGTGTTCTACCTCTTGTCTATTGTCGCATTTCTTTGAAGGAACTTTCGTGTCCCGTGTGCTTTGGTTCTGTTGAGTGAATGATTAATTTGAAAACAGTTTTGTGGTTACAATTTTTCGGATTGTTTCTTCTCGTAAAAAGACTTACTTTTAATCGAGTGTCTTTACTTTTTTACCCTTTCTTAAAATGGTGACTGGAAACATGGCTTTTGTATAAGAAAACACTATCCGTTCTAATCAGCAAATATCTTTTTAATTACTTAAATTCCTTTGTTTTAAACATTTTCTTTATTAGCATTTTTTCCCCTTATTCGTTAGAATGTTATTTTTGTCACCGATTGTTTTGAAATGGTATTGGGAATAAACTGTAACGGAATTATGAAGAACAATGAAATGATAATACTGCAAGAGATATTTTTAAGTCATGATATGACTTTTATGAATTTTTCAGGAAAAGAAGACAAAAATAAATACTATACTAGTTCAGGAATTTTGAGAACTTTACATTAAACTGATTTATTTCTATTATACTATTCTGAATACTTTTATGGATTTTTTTATTCTTAGTGATTTACCATAACGAATTCCAGAAGTTGAATGGTAATGTATCGCGCTTCCACCGCACAGGTCCAGGGTTCAAATCCCAGGCTGGGCAAGGTTGCTTCAGCCTTTCATCACTTTAGTCAATGGATAAATTAGTACCAATTTTGCTTGGGGTTTCGCGTCAGATTGGCCATTTGACCTAAACATCTGCACATGCACAGCAGCGCCTAAGATCAAGTAAACTGAGATAGGCACAGTAGGCCTTGACCCTCATGGGCTGTTGCACCGCTGAGTTCAGTTCAGAATTTACCATAACATTTTGTAGCCAAGGTAGTCGAGTGGTCATGAAATCAAATTCATCACCGACGATGGTTCATTCATGCCACACGTTTGCACGCTCATTTTGCCACACCTATTTCCCTTCGCCTACTGGGACCGGTGTACATTACGAGACTCAAAATTCTCACTTTGGCGTACTGTGGCAGTTAGGAGAAAGAGCTGCCAGAAAGGGTGTTTTGGAGTATCTCCAACCACGATTTTTTTCATTTCAAAAGACAAATATTTAAAAAATTGTGTTGCACAGTGTGCAAATTTGTCAAAACACACCACGTACCTCCTACGGAAATCAGTCCCTTTCTTCTTTAAACTCAATACATACCTTGTTCTCTCTTTGGTATTTGCTTATAGTTTATTTCGCTAAAGAATATTTATTTTGAATTGGATTTAATTTGATTTAAATGTAGATTAGTAGCATCTTCTTTACCTTTAAAACTTGGAATTACATATACCGTACTGCAATTTTTCCCCCTCATTTACTTTGACTGCGATACAATTAATTTATTTAATGATTCAGGAACAGTTTGTCCCCCTTCTTTTCTCCAGAAAAAAGGGGGAAAGAAATGAATTGAATGTATATACAGTATGCAGCAAAAAAGTTAATTGTACCAAGTGATTCAGAGGCAGCTTATCTCTCTTTTAACCCAGAAAAATTGTTTGAATTGTTTTTGAATCGCTTGGTACAGCAATTGCACCGCAACCAAAGTAAATGAAAAAAAAAATAGGTACAGTACATGTACCACTAAGTTTTAAAGCCTTAACTGTTATTCAATTTCAGTAGGGTTTTCAGAATGTTTTTTTTGACATCTGGTGCAAAAGATTCCCAGAAATAAATACGCTTTTAATTTCAAAAAAATAAGTACTTTTCCTACTCTGGAGCTTTTTAGTTATGGGAAGGGGCGTATATATAAAACAAATTTTAAAGTACAGTTCCAATTTTTAATTTTAATTTACATCTAGAGATTCCATTTAGTATAAGTGATAAGTGTGTTATAGACATAGATGTATATAATATAAGTGGTCCCTTCGCGTTAGCTAAAAAGATGTCGTAAGAAAACCCAGTTACTTAAGGCAGAGGGACTTTCATTGATAGTAAATATTTCAGTCCTAAAATTTATAAAATGAATAAAATCAGATTCCGATATATATCTCATAAAATGATAGCTGTAATATGCTCATTATGTTAGCAAACTATATATTTACATACATTAACACGACCTTTGTGTTATCAGATAATTTACCTGCAAAAAAATGAACTGAATATCTACCAGAGTAGCACAAATAGCAACCCTTATTCAATTCAAAAGAGATACATATATAACAGAATATCAACGCACTAACATCAAAATAATGCTTAAATAAAATGGAAATATAGGAAGAAGCCTCAAACTCTTTTTATGGCAGTAATTCGCAGAGACAGCATTTTCATCTGGGAATGACAGTTATCCACAAAAATGCCTTTTTAGTCTCCCCACAACAAAGTTCGCTTCATTGGCATGCCATTAGTTCCCAAATGAAACGTAGATGAAGAGCCCAGCGAAAGGAGCCAAAAAGAAGGGAGAGAAAGCTGATGGGTGTTTCACATCGGATCATGATTAATGAAGTGTGCGCTTATGAAATTCTCTCTCGCTGGTCGCGCGCAGGGGCCAGCGCAAGTCGATGCACTTCAGGTTTTAGGTTGGGTGGAGGATGATGTTTAGATATGAAAGTTTGAGAAGTATATATATACATCCATGTTTTTATTTCTCATTTAATATAACTGTAATTTGATCTTTGATCTTTTTTTAGACAATACTTCTTTCAGTGAGTCACTTAGCTTCCGAACAGAAAAAAAAAAACCCAAGCAAATTAAGAAATAAAGTGAATGCGTATAACATTTTTTTTTTAAAAAACAGCCTAAGAAAAGATAAAAAAGGAAAAAAATAAGATGAATCGCTAGAATAAATATTATTTGTAAGATATTGATCTACAAATAACTTCCAATACAAATCTTACTATTTACTTACAATAGTAACCGATACTAAGTATTTTAGTATTGTATCTTCTGTTTTTCTCAAGTAAAGGTTTATTCTTTTTCAAGTTGAGAGTTTTGTTAATAAGTTTTTTTAAATAAAAATACCTATTTGGTTTCGTTTTCTACAATCAGGTTATACTAGATTTACGATACTTGGACTTTAACTGGAGAGACACCACACACTGGAAGCTTGTAGAAAAATTTTAGGAAAGAAATAGGAAATTGGGGTTCTTGATATTGTTTATTGTTAACCTGACTGAGATCTTCTATTTAATTCGATACATGCACCAAAATAAATTGTATCTCCAAGAAACCTTGATACGCTATCAAACTTCATGCAAACAATTCTGTATTTAAGAAATACTTAAGCCTCCAAAAGTTAAAGGATTTTTTTTCCTTTTTATAATTTGATTATTAAATATAAATTGCAACTAAAAGAAACACTATTGGTAGGAAAATTATCTCTTGTAGAAAGCAGTCCATAACAGTTTCACTTGGAAAAATGTCATGCAGCCATCACAAAAATGCCTTCTAATAATGAATGTTCCCACCCTTAACTTTACATATTGCCAGCATCCGTTTTCCTTGCTACCAATTAAGCTGTCATATGCTGAAATGGGAAGCAAAAATAGACATGGAGAAGTATTTTCTGTAGCAAATGTAACGGTCTAGTGAGTGAGTGAATATTAACGTCGCACTGTTCAGCTACACGAGGGCTTTTGGCGACGGACCACGTAATTTTGAACCATGGTCAAGTGACGTGGACGACACCTGAGCTGGCACCCCCCTCTCCTAACTACCACACCACACCAACGGGAGGACGTTTCAGCTCTCGACAGATTTAACGTGCATCGCTGCCCTACACGGCGGGTCTTTAGTGGTACGGGGCTCGAACTCATGACATGCCTGCCATGGTCCGATACCTTAACCACTGGGCTACCGCAGCCCATGTAACGGTCTAAGAGGACTTAAAGCAGTGTGGTAAAGTATTTACCATAGTAAACTTAAATATGCTGTGTGGAAGATGGCGCATTATCATCCAACAGAATGAATACATTACCCATAACAGCAGACATCGATTAAAGATGTCTTCCTGATTTCTTACTCCAGTGACCTTCAAACTGTGTTCCACGGAACCCTGGGGTTCCACAAGGCATACCCAAGGGTTCTACGAGTCACAATAAAAAAATCGAAAAGAAACTTATAAAGATGTATGCGAAATGGATTCACGTTCCATGAAGTGTGTATAATTACAAGTATCTAAATCTCATCCTATTCATTAAAACCCAAGTTTAGCAAGTTTATTTGGATTGGACACCCCTGCCCTAAATAATTCTCCAGCAGTGGCGCACACAAGGGGGGGGGGGGCTCGGACATTTTGACAAAAAAAAAAACTATTTAAATAAAATATTTCGGCAAAAAATTAACTTAGAATAACCTTTTTTCAAAATGCTCTCCTTTGGTCAAAAATGCTTCTTTTATAATAATATTTTGTCTGTATATAGCTCAGACGTCTGTACGGAGGCTCAACTATGATTTTTGAAAAATTCACATTATTTTTAGAGTTACAACTCATTGAAATAATTATCGGTGTTTTTTTCTAAAAATTCATCCCCTCTGTTGTCATAAAACGTGGATAAACCCACTTCTAAGATATATATTTCAAAAATTCTAGTTGAGCCTCAGTACAGAGGTCTGAGCTATATACAGGCAAAATATTATTATAATAGAAGCATTTTTCACAAAATGAGAATATTTTGAAAATGGGTCATTCTATGTTCCTTTTTGGTCTAAATATTGTACTTAAATAATTTTTTATTGTAATACTATTCTTAAAACAATTTTATATACATTTTATAATCTAAGTGATACTAAATATCATAAATATTATCCAGTTATACGCTTTTGAAAAATCATGGTTCCGAACGTAGTCGGATACCTTATTTAGTACTATAAAGCACAACACGAGGGCTATTGACGACGGATCTCGTAATTTTGAACCTCGGTCAGGTATTGATAATGGCAAATGAACTTGCACCCCTCTCCAAGTTATCCCACCAAGTTATTACAACGGGATGACTTTTAGCTTTGAAAAATTTAACGGGTATCGGCCTCCTCTGCCCGGTGGGTCTTCAGTTGCACTAGGTTCAAACTCAGAACACGCCAGCCATGAGTGCGGTAAGTGACGATAACCGCTAGGTCACCACGGCCACTTTGAGCTACTGAGGTAGCATATTATAAATCTTCACGTGTCGTTCTCTACAAAAATTAAAGCAGGTATTACTTCAACACAGTGCTTCTCAAACTTTCAGTATTTGCGACAAAAAATTTTCAGTCATAATTTTCATTAAGCCCCCCTCCCCCCATACAATAACAAGGAATTGAATGTAATAATAATGTACTTTGACGTTAAAGCTTTTTTTTTTACGACCTTAATTGTAAACCGTATAAATCATCAAGATAAGTATTAAATTTCGTATGTGTAACTTTTGAGTAATAAATATTTTAAATAAATTACTTTTAAGTAATATATATATATATTTTAAAAAAATCTTTTATTTCGATCTTTTGATATGCTTGCGCCCCCCCCCGGGCGGGTATCACGCCCCCTAGCGGGCGAGTCTCAAAATTTGAGAATCATTGCTTTAGCACCAACTTTTATTGATAGTTTGAAAATCTCGCATTATTATTAGTTGGATATGTAAGGAACATTGACAAAACAAATTTTTTTTCCATTTAAGTGGCGAGCAATTACGGAAAGAGAAAAACATTATGCTATACATTTATATTAATTCTGTAAGAGATAATCAGCCAATAAGAACATTTTTATTTATTTGCATGGATAAATTCATGTTTTATACAATTTATTTACAAAATTGAGCTATTTAAAAAATTATTTGATTCCTAATACTAGATTATTACAGTTTGAACTATAACAAATAGCGCTGACTTTCTTTAGTCGAATTAGAAAAACATTTACATGAACCACTTGAAACAAACTTGTAAAATAATTTGTAAATTGGCTGTGACTGTCACCTCGGGAAACAGGATCAGGCACAAGAGAGAATACAGTGAAATTATTCTTCCATACAACACTGCTCTCAAAAGATACAGTAAATATTTTACTCTTATAGTTGTAAGAGAAATTTGTTCTCTGTACACATTCTTAGGCAGATAGCTTTTGCCCTTCACTTCATACATTTATATAAGCCGTTTTTAGATGAATTTAATAAGAATAAACTGAACTCAGTGGTGCAACAGTCCATGAGGACCAAGGTCTACTGCGCCTGTCTCAGTTTACGTGACCTTAGGCACTGGGGTGCATGTCCATATATTTCAGTCAAATGGTCAGTCTGACACGGAACCCTACCTCTCAGCCACTGGGCTTTAATAACAATAAACAATGAAAAAATAAGATTAGCATAGCAAAATGTGAAAATAATAGTATAGTGTTGAATTTCAAAAAATATATATTCTTTATTACACCAAAGTCAAATCTGATTTTCGTATATCAACACATAATTTTAACAGGCAATTTGTGTTTTATATGTATACAAGGATATGCAACAATAATAACAATAGAAAACGAAATAAATAAGTAAAAAGTAAGAAGTATGAAAATTATATTGTATGCAATATAATCTGAACATAGCAAAATAATTTTAAAAATGATAAATCTTGAAAAGTCGAAAATAAAAGATTATTTTTAAAAAATATTAATTTACTTCAAGGGAAAAAAATAAAATACATACATACATAATAAAAAATTAAATACACATTCACACTGATATAAAATGCAATACTTATAAATGTATCAATACTGCACAATGTATTTGATAGTTAATTTATCAATTCACACAACGTAATACTTATCCTATTAACTAGCGTATCATCCGTGTCAAAGATACGGCGCCCCAACATGTGTAACAACCAGTGCACATGAATTTTTTAAGGGGGAGAGGGATCTAGGGTCGGAAGTTCACCATTCTCGTATCATTCTGAAATACGCCACCCAACATATTCTTTTGATTTTGTTGATTTCCAGGAACAAAGCAAGCAGCAAAAAATTAATTTTTGAATAAATAATTAGCATTAATTGATAAAATTAGTTATTAATAACAAATACTTAATTAAATTTTACGTACTATATACACAGGATTATAATCAATCGAAAAAAAAGTCAAGGGATTGGGAGGGGGGTCGGACCCGGGGATCCCCCCCTTCCTTGTGTGCGTCACTAGTAACTACAGTATCACTAACAATCCTTTTATTTCTAAAAAAGGGGCCCGAAGCAGTTTTGATACCGCCCCACTCAGAACTAGCTACGTCAGTGATCCTAATACTTAAAATATCTATTATTTAAAAGTTACGTATACAAAATTTAATACTTATCTTGATGATTTGTATGGTTTATATATAATTGAAGTTTTGTATTTTAGCTTTAGCATCAAAGTACATTATTATTGCATTCTATATTTGTTATTGCATGGGAGGGGGAGAGGAAAATAATGTTTGAAAATTAGTTCGCAAATAATGAAAATTTGAGAAGCACTCAATTTGGCATGGTGTGGAAATTTGGAGTGTGGAATGCCTATTTAGATGTTTTTTCTCATCACTTGATAGAGGTTCAAAATTATGAGGTCTGTCGCACCTCTCACCACGTCAAAAAACTGAATTCCGTTAAAAAAAACCTATCTATTAAAAATCCCAAAATGTCATAGAGCCTCACCAACAAACGCCTTAGAGGTCATAACTGGTACTGCCCTAATTCACCTTTCCGTCAGTAAAGCTTCTCTAAAGTGCCAAATCTGGAAATTTCGAAACAGTGAGTTCAATAATATTAGTTATTGTCCACCCCTGAAAATTTAATTTTTCTCCTCTTCGTTAAAGTATTTAATAGAACTCATTATTTTAATCAGTTTCAAACCCCAAGCGAGTGGGAGGTGTACACGGACGGATTCAAAATCGGAGTCGAGACTTGATTCATGATGTGCAACATTTATCTCGTGGGTCCTATTATAAAAGTTACACCTTCAACTTAAAACACGACAATACTGTTTTTCAGGTAGAGATATCCGTAATCGGATTCTCTGTCCTATCGGTTGCAACAAATGACATTAAAATTAATACTCGCTCTGATTTGTTTATCATCAATTTTATTTCTGTAAAGTCTTAGTATATAATAAATCGTTTCTTTTGAATGAATAAACTTAGTATTTATCGTGAATTTTATATTATTTTAATTTATTTAAGCTCATAATAATAACTTAGATAATAACAATTGCAAATTACTATTCTAAGATTGTTACTATGAAAAAATAGAATGAAAAGGTGGATGTCCCTGCCATTCTCTCTTGTTATTTAAATCCACAGCAATTAACTGCTTGATGACTGGCTCAGTTAGTTATATTGATTTTCAGATGGAATCCCCTATTCACACCCAAACCAGACTTAAATATTAATCCCCTTTAACTACATAATACAATGCAATTCTTAAGTAATCATATAGCCCATTTCTCACAATTTACATCGTTTTAAATTATAAAAAAAATATATTTATAATTCCTCACTGCATGTGTGTCGTTATGGTTTTGTTGGTGACGCTGACCGCACGCGTTGTGTATTCTCTCACACATGTATGCACTAAAAGAGAGTACCATTTAATCTCTCCTTCTGAAATTACTAAAAAATTAAAGTTCCCCTCTATCATTAAAAATGCTTCTCTCCTTTCTAAATTAAAATCATATATTAGAACTCTGCTTATGCAATTCGAGGCTAAATTCCTTAGATGAGACTGGATCCCTTTCTGTTGTTTTGAGAATAAGTATAGCTAAAAGTTTTTTTTTAAATATAAACCGTTTCCCTTTCGGAAAATCTAATTCTTTTACATAAAATAGGAAAGAAATTGTTAAGATAGAGTAGTGATGTCATTTTCAAACAAATGATTCATTTAAATTAATATCTCTTCTTTCTTTCTAATGGGGCTTCGGATTGGTAATTACCATTGCTGACCTGGTACATTCCCCGGGAGCTGGTATCACTTTTTAGTGTGGCACCATATAAGTGAATATCAATTGCCACAATGTAAATTTGACGTCCAGTTTCCTCCCTAGAGGGAGGCACCTGAGCTCTGAAGATGCGAAACTGTACTAGCAATTTTAATTTTTCCGACAGCACCCAACCCAAACAGACATCCTAGGGATCTTTAACATGCTGCATAATTATACGACATGGCCGCTGTCGATTTCTTGCATTATTAAAATCCACCGAATTGGGTCGGGGTCGAAACCCCACACTTGGGTGTAGAAAGCCAGCTTCAAACCACAACTACGCCTCCTAGCTAGCATCCCAATTAATATTATTTTGTGACTAAATTTGTAATTTATTTATTTATTTTTGTAGCTTTTGTATTAACTATATATTTGTATTGATATATTTGCTATAAATATTATCTTTGAAAACAAATTTGAACATAATTTTTTCCATAGCCAATATTCTTCCATTTACTTTTTTTTTTATTTGTATCTTTTACATGCTTTTTTTATTTTGAAACTTTTTTTCCTTTGTTTCAACGAGGTATTGCTTTCTATTTTTTTTAAAATTCTTTTTTTGCTGAGAAGACTGAGTGTGGGGTGGTTATTTCCCAGGGGAGGGGGCAATTTATAGCTCTAAACTAAACCCTTTAGGATGAGTACAGTCTTCTTGGACATTCCGCCAACTGCCACATGTAGCTTCAAACTGTAATAATAAAGAATCAGTCAATCAACACTAAGCACATAGTGCGACGATGCAAAAAAAAATCCCAAAGGGAAAGTTAATTTTCCCTTTTCTTTAATTTAAAGACAAATATTTATCCTCCAAAGATTTTAATACATTTTTTTGTATTATGAATGCAAATTCTGTAGGTAGACATCGCTTATGATATTAATTATAAGAGCTAAAATTTATTCTCATGTTGATTCAAAGAGTCATTGAATTTCTTATGCACAATATTTGATATGATACAAAATATGCAATGTTTTAAAAATATATGATATTTATATAAACTTTAACACGTATTATACTTACTTATGAAATATATATCATTTCAAAAATTCAAGTTTTAAGCAATATGTACAATTTTGGAATGAATGGGTGAATATTAATTTCGGTCCTCGTAATTTTGAGCCATGGTCAAGTGACGAGGACGACACCTGAGTTGGCTCACTCCACTCCTAACTACTACACCACACCAACGGAAAGACGTTTGAGCTCTCGACAGATTTGATGTTCTTCGCTCCCCTACATGGCATTTCTTCAGCGGTACTAGGCTCGAACTTATGACACGCCAGCCTGTATAATTTTGTAAGATTTCTTTCAGCTAAAAGTTATATTTTACGGATAAAAACACATAGTTTTGTTGACTTCATTTGATCAAAATTTCTAAAAACAAAACATCTATTTACACACATCTCCGATTTGCTTATTCTGTGAGTTTAATTCAAACTTAAAACATCTGGGAATCAACTCTTTTAAGGTAATATATACAAACTATACAATACCTTTATAAAAAATTTTCATATGTTTGATTCTTGGATAACTACATAAGCTGGTTATTGTTTCGTATTTTAAAATTTTTAATCTCTAATATCTCGAGTTAAGAAAATTTTTTTACTCCTCTTATAAATACAGTTTTAAGATTTTTTTTCGCTCTGTTTATCCCAGATTAAATTATATTCAGTGATTATTCGTACTAAAACATTATTTATAATAGAAATTTAATTGACAGTATATCATTAAGTTTCCTATACTTTGATTAAACTAGAGTTTTTCGAGTGAATATTCTCTCTACTTAAATGGCAGTATTACTGCAAAGAGGGCGTTCATTTTTTTTTATTCTGGACACAGATGTCTGTGTGAAACATAGAAGGTTTATGGCAATTTAATACTTAATAAATGATTATATATAAATATATATATACAGAGAAAGAGAGAGAGAGCGTAAGATAAACAGAAAGACTGACGCGTGCACAGATTTCTTTAATGGAGGGGGGGAGGGATATATTCTAAAAATTGCGTTACGTAGACGCGCGCGGGTGTGAAATGCTAATGGCTAAGCTTAAATTTAAAGATTTGTTGGTACATGGGAGGGATTCGAATCCCTAAACATCCCCTTGGGTATAGGGATTTAGATATTAACTTGGCAGAAAAAGGCAAGATAGCCCCATGTTATGCAATACAATACAGAAATAGATCAATATGTAACAAATGGAGATATCTTTTCACGTCTCGTATTGTATATGTATCGTTGAGTTTCAAATAATTCAAGATACACTCGTATACAAGATACAATCACAGTTCCCTAACATAACATTTACCTAATATGCATTAATCTTTCATTTAAATAAGTCATAGATTTTCTTAAAGAAATACCATTTAAAATGAAATAAACCATAAATGTTATTTAAATTTTAAAATCGAATCAAATCAGGAGACAGTTCGAGCGTTTAGTGCTCTTCTACTGTACAATGCCTTACATTATTTGTACTCATACAATATAGGGTATGAAGTATAGGATGAAATCAATAGAAACTTATATAAAAATAAATTGATAATATAAGAAACTTAATGTACTGTTTAAATAAAAATAACCGGAATGCATTGTTTTCTAGTCAAATTGTTGTAGATAACATAACTTATAAATAGGAAAAGTTGTTGGATAATAACAACAAAAAATTGGAATTATTTTTTAAAAATGCTTCAGATTTTACACGATAAATAATGCTATCATTCAAAATTTTTCTAATTTCACTTGAAAGGCTGTGTTATGAGGTATCTTCAAAGGATTTTTATTTTCAATAGACTTTTTAACCACGTATAATTACAGTCGGACCTTCATTTAACAAGCCCCTGATTTGAGAATTTCTCTATTTTACGAACTTTCCCCTGGAACCAAGAACCTGGTATATATTGAAAAATGAATTTCTATGTGAGTTTCCGCATAACGAACTTTGTTTCAGGATTTAGCGAGTTCGTTAAATAGAGATCTGATTGTATATAAAAATCATGTGACAAAACTGTAAACTAAACATAAAAAACATCTTTCTGTGCTAAATTTCGTGAAAGTTTATTGAATACCATTGGATTCGGTAAATAAATAAACCATTGCAAAATAAAACCCCGATTATGCGTGTGTATGACAAATTTTTTAAGTCTACGTAAGTTTCTAAATTCTGAGAATGAGACCTATTGTTAATCATTCGGAAAATATTTAAATGAAATAAAAAAAATAACGCTATAATGTGTATTTGAATAAACTTTTACAGAAGGTCAATAATAATAAAGGACGCCCTCATTTTAAATAAAAAGCAAATTGTTGTTTACTAGACTCAAAGAACCAATATATATATAATTGCTGTCCTAACATCCATCTTAACAACTTTATCATTTCACTTCAGCTTATGAATTTTCCAAACAGTTCAAATCAAATTAAACACTACTATTGTTTCCCTTACAGAACTGTGAACGCCCATTACTCGCGTTTCATGCATATTTTATTTTATTCTAAGACTAAACTAGAGACACACCATTTAGAACGCTAAAATGACAGCATCCCCTTAGGTGAAAACCACATCCACCGCGTTACATCCCCCTTCTCAATATTTTAATCACTCATTCTCGTTTTTTAATCGCTAAGCAAATTATGCATTCAACTAGACACCATGCCACTGAATTCAATATGGGTTGGCTCCCTTTGCCAAGAGCTCAGTAGGGGGTTGCAGAGAAAGAGTAGCACCTATTTTCATTTATCAGTTATCCCTCGAAAAACGTGGTGCCCATCGTCTGCCTCATTAAACTGCATTCGTGAGTCGCTCACCCCCCTCCCACCCCATTTCTAGCGCGTGATGAGGAAGGGGGTGCCGTAATTTAAAAAACGAGGTTGTCTCGAAACGTAAAGTTAAGAGTATATAAAACAGCTTAGATCGCGAAACATTTGGTGCATGAAAGGGAGATCTTGTGCACCCCCTCCCCCGTATCAGGAAGGGTGCGTGTCAGTAAGGAGATGGGGCAAGAAATACCTGCACGTGCTGATGGAGTTCGAAAACTAAATCATGTTGTCGTTTGAGTAGCGAAATTGCAGTTATTATTGTTCGAAATTCGAAGCAAATGAATGTTCTTTTTGTTCTAGCTTTTGTTTCTTGGGAGTGCATATATTGTTAGTGTAGATTTAAAAATACTTATATATATATACTGTAGTATTAGACACACACGTGCATGGAACAATTAGAAGCATAAAAAATTATCTTTTTTTTAGTTTTTTTTTTTTTTATAAAACTAAACTTGAATTTTTTTAAATATAATCATATATATTCGGTATTAAATTATAATTAATAATCCTTGTGTATTCTTGCTGACGTTTGTTAACTTCCAGAATATCTCACTAAAAAAATCATGGTATTTTCAAACATATCTTTCAGCATTCCGGCATATAAGTTCAAACATTTTACTTTTAATTGTCGTTATAATGCGTACTCCAAGAAAGATATCAATATATATATATAATTCAATCAATTATAATAATTATGAAATTTCAAAAATAAATTTGCTTACGAAATTATGTTTTTCTGATGTAAATCGATTTTATATGCATAAAAAGGCCATAAACTGAAAAAAATTGGGCTTATTTGGTGCTCTTAATTGGTTCGTCAAAAGTACCGAATGCATCCGCACTGAGTGAAATATTATTTCTATAGGGATGTAAAGTAATTCATTTCAATCAAATTTTGATGAAATGAAAATATTTGTGTACTTACCACAAACTAATGAAAACTAATAAAAGAGTAAATGGAAGGCAAAAATAATGGAACATTTTCATTGTTTTGTGTCGACAAAATAAAAAAGTAGGATATTTTTTTTTAACTAGAAAATCAAATGTTTTTTGCTCTACCCATCCCCCTTCCCTTTTTCTCTTTTTCTTCGTACAGAAACTATCAAAAGACCTAAGTTATATATATTTTAGTTTGTATCTTTCACAAACTCCTACTTGGAGCTTAACTTTGACCAATCAACATTGTTCGTTTGAGCAGTATTATTTTTGAACATTCTGACTCGAATATTTTGTGGCCCAAAATCTTTCCAAACAAGATAATAATTTTGACAAATTTATCAATCAATACTGCTTGAAATTTATTACTCAAATTAATAATTTTACTGTCGCCGGATCCACACAATAAGCGAGGCATTTCTATATTTTAATATAATGAATACACACACACATCATTTTAAGGATCTTCAATTATTTTTCCTTAGACAGTAAAATCATTTTTATATTTTAAAGAAAAATATTAATTCAGTAGAATAGTATTCTTTTACTGTCTCCCTCACAATTAAAACTTTACTAAAACTTCTCGATTACAAGCCTATGAGATTAATTCTATAAATAATTCTGCCTTTTAATGAAAGTATCTACTTCTTCACTTCTGTTTAACAAGTAAACATAAAAACATGTAATTTTTTTTTTTTTTAGATCACGATATCATGTACAATTATTATTCGTAAAATAAACACAATCTTTTAAATCTGTATCCTAAACTTCTAAGGCTGCTACAGCCAAGTGGTCACGGTCATGAACTCGTGGTCGACGTTGTCAAGTCACGTGTTCGAGTACTGACGCCACTGAAGACCCACCTTGTAGAGGATTTGAGTACGTTAAATCTGTAGAAGCTCAAATCTTTCGCGGCGATGTGACGTGATAGTTTGGAGAGAGAGAGAGAGAGAGCTGCCGACTCTCAAGTGTTTTTCCCGTTCAATTTGACCCACGTTCAAAATTACGAGATCCTTCGCCAATAGCCCTCGTGTTGCTTTGTAATGCGGCGTTAATTAACACTCCCTCACTTATCAAACAAAACTATTCTCTTTTATTTATAGTTGGTTTCTATGCTAATGTGTCTTTCATGTTAATTTTATTGCCTTTCCAAAGAATTTGTTTCCCTCTTTGTCCTATAACGTTAAAGTTTTTCAGATTGAAAAAAAGAAAGAAAGCTTCTCCTACATACATACCAAAAATAACTTCCCACAAAGACAAAAGGGAAAAAAAACCTTTTTCACATCACATTATTACTCTTCTCATGCCACAACCGACCACAATCTGAATCAAAATCTCTCCTAAAACTCCCAACGCTACTTAATTCTTTGTACCCGCGCTGCCTTTTTATAATAACAAATACTACCTCACCCTCTCCCGACAGGTCACACGAAACTGCCCTTTTTTCCAAGTAATACCAATAATAAAAAAATTAAAGCGAATCCCTTCGATAAATGAAACAAAAATTAATCAGTTCCAGTCCAGCAGGGCACACGGCTGCCTGCCTTTTTTTTTTAATGAGATGAATAGGACGGGCCTCAGGTGACTCGCTCTGTGATTAGGTCCATCGCCCACAGGAAACTGATCGCCAAGGAAAATGTCGTCCGATCGCCGTGTGTGGTCCCTGTGTCCCATTAAATTCCACTTGGCGAATTGATATTTGCCGAGATAAATGTCTCCAAATTGGTTTTCTTTTCTGGGTGGAGCGGGAAAAAAGGGGAAGTCGATCGAATGTATCGCGTGAGACGAAGAACTTTTCAAAACACGGGAGGGTTCTCTCTTCTTTCGAGATCGAAGATTGGAGAAACAATATGGGGATATCAGATTAAAATTTTTTTTCGTTATTTTAGAATTCGGGATTATATCAGAATGTGGACTTAGCCGCCTAGCTGGTAATTTGAGGCTCGACTCGATTAACATCATATTGAAATTGCACAGTAAGATTTTGGGTGTTGTTTCGATTTTTTCCAAATACAAGGTACTGGAACTCATCACCCTTTCTGGGGACAGGGATATTCAGCCTCAACAGATGTGTTCATATTTTTTCCCAATCCTTGAATACAAATGATAAAACAACATTGCCTCAAATAAAAACACATAATTTTTTACTTCAAACAGAAAAAAGGCAACGATAAAAGGAATTCAAAAAAAGTGTCAGAATTTAATACTGAGTCTATTATGCCATTGCGTTCATTCCTTTTTCGACAACGATAGAATGAAAAGAATTATTTTTATTTAAGATAATTTAAAATTAAAATATTTCTTAATCTAAAAGATGTAGCTTAAATCTCAAGTTTGAGTGTGCATAGGAAAAGGTTGTTTTTTTTTAAATTTTGCCCACAAAAGCATACTTAAAAACTTTTTACTTTTTATCTTAACATACAAGTATTATATATAGTTCTTTCTCTCTCCACGTAGAAAGAATTCATATCCGTAAAATTTGGTACATTAAAAATGTAAAAGCCATGCTTTTGAATGGTGAAACCAGAGACGTCTTAAGGCATGGAGGAACTGGGCCCAGGCCCACTGCTTCGTTTCGTTCTCGATTCTGTCTTAATGAGATTGAGGTTTCTGAGATTGTGGGTTATACGCACATTTATTTGTTTCAAATTACCTTTTTAAAGAGTATTCGACAATGCATTCTATATGCTGTCTACTTTAAAGATCACAGGTAGGGCCTACTTTTGCATAAGGGCCCAGGGCCTCAAAGACTCTTAAGACGTCTCTGGGTGAAACAAAAAATAGGGACGAAGATACCAAACCATAAGCCAATATAAGTAATAATTGCTTTACTAATAACAGCTTTCTTTTTCTTATTTTTTATTCATCACTTTTTATTTTACACTAAAGAATATATTTACTAAGATGATAAATTTCAACATGTTGATGTAAAAGTTTTGTACGTGCGTCTTGAATTACGGATTTTTGCATGTAATTTAATATCTCATATTTTAAGAGGTTCTTCGATCATTTAGAAATC
>BMAV01025679.1:141974-164317 GCA_019973955.1 Trichonephila inaurata madagascariensis | reverse complement strand
TATATATATACTAGTTAATCTGCATATCAAGGTTTCTTCTTGGAGGGATGGCTGTGAAATAACTCAACTAATGGCTCCAAATATTCCCCAAGAGGATTAATAGAAAATTCTGTAAAGCCCCGTCACAAATTGCCGTTTGCAAGCGAATTTCAAACGGGAAAACCTATGTTCACCATTATACAAATTATATTATAGGTAGCGTTACTGTTAGCTTTGTTGCTCAAATGCGTAGAAATGCTAATGATTTGCGAATCTCAACATATTGTAATCTATCTTTTATGTAAATTTAAAGTTTGTTGTGCGGGTCAGCTTCATGAGATAGCAGTTTTAATTGCCAAAATGTATCATTCGCTTTAAGGTAGCAAAGTCAGAATATTCAGTGTTACAACTGTAACATTTTTCGTTCTTAAGAGACTAGAAGTTTATATCCTATTTTTCACATTAAGGGAAGATAGCCTTCGCCCTTTGCATTCACCATGTAGGAGCTACAATTAACTTTTAGAAACGATCTTCGATAGAACCCAACTTTTAACCCACTATTTATTGATCACATGTCTAGATTCTCTACTTTCATGCCTGCAAATTATCAGTATAAAACTATACAAACAATGGGCATTAAATGCGCAGGGGAAAAGAAGTGAAAAGGACTCTAACCGTAAAATAAAAATAAACAAACCGAAATAAAAATCTCATATATATTGAATAAACTCTACTAGTTTCCCTAACATTTTCTTGATACTTCTTATTTTTACAAGTGAGAATGAGGCAGCAGTCTAAATCTTATTACAAGAAGGTCAGAAAGGTATATCATCTTCCCACAAAAACTTTATCCAACATATAAATGTTCGAGAGAGAGAAATATCGTCGATTCTTAACAGACCTACCCTCGACGTTCAACCCCAAATCCCCAGAGTTCTTTTTTCCAGACGTAAATGCTTACAAATCCAGAAGGACCCGAAACCAATTCATCCGAGAGCAGTGTGCCCAGGAGACACAGTCAGCAGACGGAGTAAATAACTGTAGCACAGGAATAAAAGTCTAGGGAAATAAAAGGAAATAGTGGGAAAACACAGCAGAAAATCTCGGCCATGGGTCAAGAATTGCCTTATAACAATTCCAGAAAGAATACTCTTGTTTCATCCCGGCGGGAATTGGTGTAGCTTAAAGAAGACTTGGGACGTTTTCTCAACAAATGGCTCTTAAGGTTCTTGTTGATAATAAGAAGGGTAATTCTGAAGCTCCCGTCAAAGGAAATAGTAAAATAGTCTCTTTGTGATATGGATTTAATAACTGGGAAAAGTATTTTTCAATCAAGTGTGTGATCTTATCCAACAATAAAAGGGGTATTTCAAAGATTAAATAAAAATTTTCTTAGCAAACACAGCTTATTTGTGTTATACTAACATTGAACGTTGGGGTATTAACAAAGACCTATCTTAGATCAGTTGTTGAAGGTAGACTTGAAAAAAATATACCACCATACAAATAGAGAATAACTTTGCTTAAGAAAAATCTTCAAGGATTATCTCAACGAATTTAATTCTTTCAATACGAATCTTTCAAAAACCAAAGATTGTGGACAATTAGTTTTTGCTTCAGTTTAGTTACAGCCATATGAAAGAAGTTGAATACTCAGAAAATCTTTTAAAGTATGTATATGCCAATGACAAAATTCATATACAAAAAATTGATACTTTTTGTATTATTACTGTACAAACATTTAAAATGTGTTGTCTATACCAGTGCTCCGCAAATTTTTATCGCCGCGGACCGGTCAACGTTTGTTAATTTTACCACGGCCCGCTAAGGGGGGAGGATGTTGATTGTTTATATTTTAGACTGTTTTGATTTAATAATTTTAATTTAATTGTGTATTTAATAGTGACTTCTGAATAAAGCATAGCTATACCAAAAAATTAATATAAAGTGATTTATATATAACAAGGAATATTAAGTGATTTTCATAAAAAGTAGCCCAAACCTAAGAAAAATATACCACAGTAAATAAAAGAGAAATAATTTAAGGTTTCTTGTGCGGAGCGGTAGTATTTGATCCACGGACCGGGGGTTGCGGAGCACTGGTCTATACGATCGACGTAAATAAATTGAAAGTTAGTAACAAAACTACATTTTAATAAGAAAAGAAATTGAAAAATAAATTGACGAAATTTTTACATGACTTGGGATAAAGACATTTTCTTTAAACATTAGAAAAGAATTTCATGTCTTTTTTAAATATTCTTTTAATTAAAATACGATCACAGTTCCAATACGGAGAACTATTATTGCCTGCTGCATAAAAATGCTTCGATGCCAAGTTTTGCTCGTTTTATTTGAAAAATGTAATTTCTTTACTCGTCTCCAATTGTCTTGCATTTTTGTATCTTAGAAAGAGACATAATCTATTATAACTCCCCCCCTCCCCATTTTTATTACTGAAAGATGAAAAAAGATTAAGATAACAATCTGCATACAGTGACGTTTTAAGGCTTGAGTCAACTGGGTCCAGTGCCTCTACCTCGAGGAGGCCTCGTCTAGTTCTCAACTCGGCTTCAATAAGATCATGTTGCGCATAATTTTAAAGTATCCAACTACCCTAAAATTTAGAATTTCGGCAAAAATTGACAAACTTTTTTTTAATGATTTTATTTTATAGGACACTTATTAGCCTTATAAAAATAATAAATTTACTATTTTCCGTTCACTAGAACAAAAACGGCAAGTGTTTTAGTTTTAAACAAGATGTCATACTTTAAAATGCGTTTTACTCGAAATGAGTCTTTTTTTGAAAATGTTCAAACGGGGACAGTGATTGCTCAAAAGGTTTTGAAAATAATTAACTGAAATTTTTTTGTATGTTCTGTATAATAGTAAAAGTGTTTTAACCTTCAGATTTATCAATCACTGTTTTATTACAAAATTTACAGTCCTTTATGTGAATATAATCACTGTTTTTTTTAAGGCTATCTTCGGTTAATGTTAAAGAATAGGACCAGAATTTGGAACATTTTTTCAGATATAAAAGAAATGAAACCTTAATATGATATTCTGGTTTCACTATCCTTTAAAGAGCAGAATTTTTTATTATGCTTCCCTTTTTTAATCGAGTTTATTTATTTTTTCTGGTATAAAATGTGTTTCGCGCTTTTTCTCCTATACCGTAATGTTAAATGACCTATGCTTTCACGTATTATAACAAAAAAGAAAGTATTCACGGAATATTTTGGCATTTTTAAAAGCTCTATATTGTTAACAGAGGTATGAGTTATAATATTGCAAATTTCCACAGAAATTGAGGCATTTTTTCTGTCTGAAAATGTGCTTCACGTTTAGTTCAAGCTCTCGTACTTTTACCGAAGACAGCCTTAAGCAATTTCATATAATAACTAAGGTAAATTGCTCTAGTTTTTATAAAAATTAAAATATCTCTTATCCTGAAGGTCATTTCAAAAATGAATAACAGCAACACATCAGGATTAAAAAATTGAAAATTTTTTCATAAATTTTTGGTACAGAATGGGCACCGCTTATGTTATTTTTTGTAAATCTTTATCCGTTTTTTTTTTTCAATTTTAGAAGTAATAATTTCTTTTTCTCTACTTAATTTTAGCATATTTTTCTTAAAATGTATTAAATAAATCTAAAAACCACAAAAAAAATCCCCATACTCGCATTTTTTTTTAGAAAAAAAAAAAGTTGTCGCAAATATTGGGATACCTTAAGCGTCAAATGTTATTCCTGGAAATATTCTCCGAAAAAATGGGAATTTGGGACTAGATACCAACTAGTAACAGTGACAAGGCAGCATTATTAGCAAGTCCATGTATAGACCACCATACGCCATCTTTACACATTTAGTCGAAAAGCCCTACGAGCTCGTGCTTAGAATTGTGAATCGGACATTTATTTGCTATGGTTTACCGTTTGTACGAGTATTTGACAGCTTATGTTTTATATAATACCTACTTAAAAGGGCCGAAAAGGTAGGGCCTCAAGAAGTCTTAAGGTATCCGACAACGTTCGGAACAGTGATTTTAAAAAAGTGCATAAATGGATAATTTTCATGGTATTTAGTGTCACTTAGATTAGAATACATGAATAAAATTGTTTTAAGGACATTTTGACAAAAAAAAAATTATTTCAATGCAATATTTTGGCAAAAAAACTTCGAATAATTTTTTTTTCAAAATGTTCTCCTCTTATAAAAAAAAATGCTTCTAAAATAATATTTCGCTTGTATAATGTAAAAACTTCTACAGAGAGTCTGAACTATGATTTTTGAAAAGTTCACATTATTTTCAGAATTACCACCAAGTGAAATAATTATCAGCGTTTTTTTTCTTAAAACTGCTCCCATCTGTTGTTGTAAAATATGGATAAACTCACTTGTAAGTTATATATTTCAAAAAATTGTAGTTGAGCCTCTGTAGAGAGGTGTGAACTATATATAGGCAAAATATTTTTATAATAGAAGCATTTTTCGCAAAGGGAGAATATTTTGAAAATGGGTCATTCAATGCTCATTTTTTGTCAAAATATTGTACTTAAATAATTTTTTATTGTAATACTATTCTTAAAACAATTTTATATACATTTTATAATCTAAGTGACACTAAATATCTTAAATATTATCCATTTATATGCTTTTACAAAATCATGGTTCCGAACGTAGTGGGATACCTTAAGAAGTCACTGTGTGTAGCGAGTAAATACGCAATATAAATAATTTTACTCATAAAACATACAAGATAGGAATGCAAGAATATGAAGCATCGATTTTTCTGACAATTGCATTAATTTTATTCGCAAGTAAGACGGTTTTTAAATCTAGTCTAATAATAAATCCTGTAGATCATTCTAAAGGCCAATTGAAATGTATTTTTTTGTACTTCTGATTGTAAAATTCTTAATAAATTACATTGTTAAAAACTACCGCAATGAGAGAAAAATAATGATAAAAAAATATCTAATTTTATGTGTTGTTTTTAATTCGTTAATAATTTTGAAGTACCGTATTTATTCAAATCTAAGCCGCACTTTTTCCTAATGTTAATACTACTGAAAATAGAGCTTGGTTTAGAATTGAAGGAGGAAAAATTCGTTGGATGGGGAAATTAAAAATGATGCTGGTGGTTACAGCAATTATAGGTTCATGCAAGTATGTATTTTCTAGTTTTCAATACTGGTAAAATAAGCAAATTATTAATTCTCACTTTAAATTTTGTAAATATCGGATATCAATAAACTATTTTACTCTATCTTTTATTTTTTTGACAAAAACGTGCTGAGAATTTGGGATGCGGCTTAGAATCAATGGTAAGTCGAACAAATATGTGGTATGATCAAAATTTCTGAAAATTGCTCATATAATTTGTTATTTATTAATTTGAGAGTAACTTTTCTCTCTTATTTGATGTTAGTTTTAAAATTTGTTGTATTTATTTTACATTGATATCAATAAATCATTCCAGACTGTATGAATTGAATTTTTTTTCCCATTGAAACAAAATCTTAAGCTATTCGACTAAGTTCGGAAAGTGGCTTTGAAGCGTATAAATGATTTTTTTTTATTAGTGTCGCCTGAATTAGAATATGCATATAAAATTGTCTTAAGAATATTATAATTACTACAATTAAAAATTACTTAAATACAATTTTGGGGGCAAAAAATGAAGGAAGAATGACATAGTTCCCAAACATTCTCCTTTTACGGAAAATGCTTCAATAATAATAATATTTTGCATATATATATATATCTAAAACTTCTATACAGAGCCTGAACTAGAATTTTTGAACTATATTATTTAGATGTGGATTATTCATATTTTAATACATCGGAATAGAGAAATTTTAACAATAAAAAACATGGATTATTACTTCAATTGATCGTAAATCTTAAAATGTGAATTTTTCAAAATTCCCAGTTCAGACTATAGATAAGACTAGAGAGAAGTCTTATCTATGAATAAGCAAAATATCAATATTATAGAGAAGCATTTTCCATGAAAGGAGAATGTTTTGATAAGACTAGAGAGAAGTCTTATCTATATAATAAGCAAAATATCATTATTATAGCGAAGCATTTTCCACGAAAGGAGAATGTTTTGATAAGACTAGAGAGAAGTCTTATCTATATATAAGCAAAATATCATTATTATAGAGAAGCCTTCTCCATGAAAGGAGAATGTTTTGAAAATGTCATTCTTTCTTCATTTTTTGTCAAAATAATGCATTTAAGTAATTTTTAACTGTAGTAAAATATTCTTAAAACAATCTTATAGGTTTGTTCTAATTCAGGGTGACACTAAATATCAAAAAATTTATTCATTTGTAAACATTTTCAAGATCATGGTTCCGAATGTAGTCGGATGCCTTAAACCAACGTTTCTCAAACTGTGTGAAGAAGGGGAGGGGGGAGACGTGATAATCCAACCAAGCATATCGAAGGGCGAGAGCATATCGAAAAATCAGAAATAAAAGATTTAAAAAAGTTATTAATTTGTTGAAAGGAATCAAAACAAAATAAATTCTGAGATAATAAAAAAATACACAGTTACAATGATATAATATACTTATAAATGCATCAGTACTGCACAATGTATTTGATCATTAATTCATCAATACTAAGTTAAAACAAAGTTTAATAATTACTAGTGACTTCATGGGCTTGTCATATTAAAAATTATATGCAAAATTTAATACTTATTGGATAATTTGTACTATTCATAATAAAAGTCATGTCGTAGCTTTAGCGTCAAAGTACATTATTACTGAATTGAATACATTATTATTGTATGAAGGAGGGGGATACCTTAAAAATTACGATTGAAAACTGGGTCGCAAGCATTGAAAGTTTGAGAAGCACTGCCTTAAACCATAACATATTTGTGGAGATCAAATGGGCTAATATCCTGCAATGGTTCTCACGATCCAAAATTAGATACAAGTAAAACGTCCCATTAAAATTCATTTCGGCCATTGATGCTAATTGTGTCCCAGAAGTCATCTCAGTCGCGTGTGACACCATTGATCCGCTACAAAGTAGCCGCAGTAGACATTGGCGTAAAAAGACAACACAAATATCGTTAATCACACTTCATTCTTTTCCCTTAAACAACTATTAATTTCAAACCTCTCTCTCTCTCATTGGTATTCACCTCCAGGAATTTTACGGGTTTTAATTCCAACCACACCTTCTTCATGGAGACGTCAAAGAAAAATGACTAATAAACTTTGAAAAGGCGTTGCAATTACCAAACCACTACAAAAGATATAACCTAATAACACAGCGTCCTCTTCAGTTATTACCAGCTCCATTATGACTTAATATGCTCTCCAGATTGAGATACGTTGCGCCAAACTAGACCAAAAAACTGAAGCTGACGTACGCAAAACGAGTTGCAGCGTCGTGACTGGTTGTGTATTACAACAAATACACAAGATCCATTATTTATGGAAGCACTGGCTTTGGTACCTTCGGCAATAACAGCGAAGAAAAAGAGCAGTAGTGTTGGTGGAAAATTAAAACGACCATCTCTCTTGCCTGTTATAGTTCTTTTTAATAGCGTATTTCAGTAGGACTCTTTCACAAGTCACGGTTTTATGGAGTGAATTATGTTTCACGATTCCTCTTTAAACAGGAGTATAATCGGTGGTGATTTTTTAACTGCCTATTCGGAAAATAATTCGAAGTTCTACAATAGGGATTAGGAATTTTTCTTTGTGTTATTCAGTTTATTATTATATTCAATAAAATATATCATATGTAATTTATAAAACTCATAATATATAAGATGCTTTATTGATATATATGAGTATATATGTGTATGTGTATATTAAAAGTAAAAAATTGATATGTGATATAAATAATAATAATGCGCGTGTTATTAATATACCAATTATAATGTTAACATTATGTTATTAATAATAATTTGTAACAAAATATTTTTTGAGTTTTTTTCATTTGTTTATTTGTAAGCGATCGAGTACACAGAAATTAAATTAATTATGATTAAATAATATTTACTTTATTTCTGAGTAATTTCACGGAAAAAAAGGCCTTTTAATACTTTAATTAATATATCATTACGGAAAGATAATGACGTTTTTCTAGAAACAGTCAGTTAAATCGTCCCTCTTTTGCCCATTTATTACTCCATTCTATAAGCGAATGAGTGTTTATTAACCTCGCATTTCAATGCAACACGGAGATTACTTAGCAAGGATTTCGTTACTTTGAACCACTGTCAAGTGACGAGGACGACAGCGGAGCTGCCCCCCCCCCCTCTCTATGACTTTGAGACACAACAGATTTAACGCGTATTATCCCCTTCTCTTGGCCACGAACTCGTGACCATGACCATTTGGAATCGTGGCTATGATGTGATTAACAAATGGAGCAATAAAATTCACATGAATTTGTCGTACATATTTGTAATCTTTCATAACCTCAAAATTTTTTTCCTCCTTATTTCCTTTGTAATGTGAGATTAATTCTTACTTGTGTGAGCCCCGTGGGATACTTTGTGGTTCACTGGGATTTTATAATTGTTTTCAAAAATAATAATAATAAAAAAAACTCTCCTACTTGAGTTCTATTAATATGTAAGAGGTAGTCCATTATTAGTCACGACTTTAATGTCCGTTGAAGTTCGAATCAAGTAGTGGTCTAGAATTTTGTTTTTATACTAAAGTCCTTCAAAAGAAATAACTATTGTATGCCGTACGTTAAAAAAAACCAAGTGCCAAAGGACTTTCAGTGGTGTGGTGGGGAAATTAGAAGAAACTATATAAGGTGTCATTTAATCTGACACCTTATAAAAGTGTCAAATTATATGACACCTTTTTAGGTTACTGATGAGATTCATCATCATTAACCTACGCTGATTCTGCAACGATTCTTCAAATTATGTAGTTTTGTGAATATTGTCGAGTATTATTGAAATGAAACAGAATTTTTTTTTTTTTAAAAAAACTTTACGTGCTTTTCTGAAATAGAAGAAAATGTCTACCAATTATGTCTTAACACGAGCGAAGTACTTAATGAGTATTATATTGAATTTCCTTGAGAAATCTGCTCCAAATGTATCAAAAGTAACAAATAAAGTTCAGTGCTATTTTATAAACTAATATATGAAGGTAAATTTATTAAAAAAACAGTTTCTTAAATATCTAATTTAAAAAAAACTAAATTTTAAATTTCTGTGAGTAACTAACTTGAACTGTGCTAAAAAGTAATTAAAGTAGAGAATAATATTTCTGAAACAATGCTTAGACTAATATTAATTAGTAAGATATTGCAATAGGCCACTCTCCCTGTAACATGGGATCATACAAGACGGATTCATATGACATTGTGAAAAAATTGTACTCGCACAGCACGCTAAAAGAGACTCGTATAACAAGGTAAGAGAATGCGACAAAAACTGCGATTTTATTACGTTTTAGCTCCAATAATTAATAGAAATTTTGGCTGGTAACACTAACTCGTTGTGTTTTTCAAATTTCGGGGAAACAACATTTTCGTAGGCGATCGTCTAAGTTTGTTACAAGTTGCGATACACACTGTATGTGCCTACAAAAGCTTTTGTATCGTGTCTTTATTATACTCAACTCAAATTTGAGGAGATAAAATTTAGATAAATAAGTATTTGCGAAATTAAACCTGATTTCATCTAGAGAGGAAGTATATGTCTGTTATCTCTGGTTTATACATGCTATTAAAGTCGCGCATTTGTATAATCTGAGTTACCCGTATAACATGGATTCATATAACATGGAAATTGTCTTCCGTGTTATAGGGGGGGGGGGAGTTACTGCAAGTAAATAAGAATAATTTTTATATTTTAGACAGTTGAAAAGTTTTCAAATTATTATTTTCTTTCAATTTAAAGTAGATTTTTGCTTTTATTCATTTCTGTTTCAAAAATCAACCATTTCTTCACAAATTAAACGTATTGCTGAGGAAGATAAGAACCATGAAGCATACGAGTGTTAAGTACGTTACAATGCACAGATCATGATAACTGTACTTGATTTGATTTGATCTTTACTAAGCTCGCATTCTAAATCAACATAAGTGTTATTGATGACAAACCTCGCAATTCTGAATGTTGGTCAAGTAACGAGAACGGCACTTGAGCTTTGGCAACACTTTCCAGATTTCTGCGCCACTCCAATGTAAGAAATTTGAGCCTTAACGTATTTAACTAGCATTAGCTCCTCTACACTGCAGCTCTTCAGTGGCACTAGAGCTCAAACCTATGGCTCGACAAAATTGGTGGCTATGACCTTCGGTTACGCGGTCAATGAGAAAGATGTAAAACAAATATCTTGATAATTATAATGAAATGAAAAACAGAGTAAGTAGAATTAGAAATACGAGTATAATTTTAGAAATACAGTATGAAGGTAAACTATATACTTTCATAATACGGTTAAAAAATCTTGAGGAAGTGACATTAAGGTGAAAAAATAGGATAAATATACTACAATTAGAAGAAAGAAGGAAAACGAAAAAAAATTACGTTGCTTTGTGTTGGAAAGAAAGAACAAGAATTTTTAAATTCAATTTCTAAAAAAATGACAATATGATCTTATTTTAATTTATTCCCTGTAAAAAATATGTCTTACATTATAAAATATTTAAAGACTTCATATGTTCTAATTCCTTTGAATTATTTGCAGGTTGCATTTTGACTAATGTTAAAAAACGGAAGGCAAACTCGGAATAATTTTTTGCTAGTAAAAATGGCCCAAATTCGAAAATTTATAATACATATTAATCTGAGTACCACAGTATACTTATTTATAAATAAACATTTGTATACTTAAGAAAATAAAATCAAAATTTCATTTGGCTTTATAGAGTAGAAAATAAAACATGAAACAGATTTTATACAAGAAAAGGTACATTTATCTAAATAGAAATTATAATCATATGAAAATATATGAAGTTCTTCAGACTTTAATTAGATTTTAATACATATTAGCGAGGGAAAAAATCAACTTACTTCTCTCTTTCTGTTTTAAACATCCTATGAACTTCTTTGGATCAAATAATAAAGTTCGAATAATCACTATATATTCAACGCATACTTTATTCTAAAAAATATATGTTACAGGATTCGGATCACATTATACTACTAACTCCAAGACAAAATTCAAACTGTGTAATTATTCTTTTTCCGTAAATTTTATTTTTAATCAGTTGCAGAAGTAATAAACAGTTAAAAATTATACCAAGCGATTTTTATATTCAAGAAAATCTAATATTTCATTTAAATAATTATAGATGCCAAACGATTTATATGAAAATACAAAACTAATCCACCAAAATATTATTTTTCTCTCACTTTTTGTTAATATAATTCTTAGTTTTTCTTTTAAAAAAAGAGAGAAATGATCTCGTAAAATTATTATTTAAACTGAAATGATATCTAGAATAATATTAATTACTGGAATTAAAAAAACTGGTCTTAAGAATTATTTCAAAAAATTGAGTAACCGCACTACAACTTTTACCTGAACAAATGACAAAAAAAAATAATAGTGGTTTATCGATGCATTAAAAGTATCAATCTGCTTGAAGCTTATTATTTAATGTTTTCACCTCGATTACACAAATATCCCGGGAGACATCAAGTCTTTTTATAACTAAAAAAAAAGCCTTCGTTTCTTAACACACGGAGCATAAATTATGAACTCTTGGTTCATTGGATGCATGAAATAACTTGACTTCAATGGCCTGCAAATCGAAAATTAATTGTGTGTGACTTTTCGGAAAGCGAACATATTTCAATATTTGCTCGAAAACGCATGCTGCGAATCACCCTGTTGAGAGCTAATAAAGAAAAGCTATCTAGCAATATCATAAGCACGTCGAAATTCAGAAAATTTTCATTTTATGAGCCACTGATAAGGTGAACGAAAACTTTAATATGCACACTTTAATACGTGATAGGGGGAAATCATAACCGTTGTTCCGGAATGCAGTTTGTTATTATTGATGGTTTTTTTAGAAGTAAGGTTATCGTTTATTATTGCTATGGGCTTGTTTTTCATCATTATCTAACGCACGTAATACCTTATCTGATAAATTGTTTTTAA
This sequence comes from Trichonephila inaurata madagascariensis, assembly GCA_019973955.1. Taxonomy (NCBI): domain Eukaryota; kingdom Metazoa; phylum Arthropoda; class Arachnida; order Araneae; family Nephilidae; genus Trichonephila; species Trichonephila inaurata. Next base: position 152,209 of record BMAV01025679.1, on the reverse strand, counting down.
ATTCGCGAATCTTAATGATATTTTGTGTGTTCTTGATAATTACTACTTGCCCGAAGGAAACATTTCTTGTTGATTCATTCGAGCTAAACTATTGTAAATAATTCAAGGTGTCATTTATATTATTAATCGAATTTCAAATAAATTGTAAAGCGCAGTAGAAAGGAGGTGCTAAATTAATTTAAAAAAATACTCATCTGTTATATGATGTACTTGAAAGTTAACAAAAATAAGTACATTTTTTAAACTTCAGTTACAAATTTAGACGTATGATCATATATTTCTGTTATAACAATTGATATGCATCAAAAAATGAAGCAAATGTCTTGGACTTTTAATTTAATGTTTTATAAGCTTTGTTTAAAACCTATTATTTATTAGACAACTTGTTATTATTTTTTAAAAAAGGAAAGGTCGTATTTTTACTACCAATAAACACAAATGTATTGTTTTAAATAGTTTTATTATTATTTCGAGTCATAGCACGTAGAATAAAAATGTTTAATGAAAAAATTTTAAAATCCCCAAGAAACGTCTATATGAACTGAGGTTGTTGCTTATTATTTATTCGATATTGTTATTAAAATTATATTCGATAGAAAAATCTTCATAACTTAACGTGTATTTAATACTTATTACAGAATCAAAATTCAATTTCAGAAAAAAATCAATACCAATTCAACAAAACATGATATATGTATTGCTCAATTGATTCATCAAAGGAAAAATAACTTTCTGAATAAAGCTTTACGAAAAATAGATCTATATTTTTGTTCCAAAGCGTTAGACTGTATTAAATTTTTGTTCCAAATATTTTCCCTTGTTATTAACAATCTTTTTTGTATTAAAAAAATTATGGCATTTACTGTTATACAATAGGCAAATTGTGTGATGCCTTTTTAAAAAAAAATATCTACGGAGTAAATAATATTAGTTTAAATTATGTTAAAAAACAAGTTTAATATCAAGGCTCTTGTGTAATTTCTCTAGGCTCTTCGCAATGAATTTTTCTATTGTTAATATCTTTATAGAAAATATTTACTATCAATTTAATAGCAAAAAGTCACTGTAGAACTCTGTCGATAAAATTTAAAGCATTAGAACCAAAATAATTTTTAATATAATGGGCCTAAATTATTTAAAACTTTTTTTTCCTTACTGATAAGAGACTTAAAATTTGTTCAAACAAGATTTATTTTGGAAGAAAACGTATTATGAAAGAACGTAAAGGACATAAAAATAAAATTCTTTTACGGGGATTCTGTATGCCGCTGTATATATGAATACAAATTAAAATTAATACTCATTACTCGTTTCCAGTCTCTATCTTTTTACAAACATATTACGTGAGTAATAGGAGTTGAGGATTTCTTTTTTAAGGTACCCGACTACGTTCGAAACCCTGATTTTAAAAATGTGTATAAATGACTTTTTTTTCTTTTCTTTTTTTTTCCTTCTCTTTCTCTCTCTCCCTCTCTCTCTCTCTCTCTCTTTTTTGTATTTAATGTCAGTTGAATTTTTGCAAACATGTAAAATTGCTTTAAGAATATTACTACAATAATTACTTAAATGCAATTTTTTGGCAAAAAATGAAGAAAGAATGGCAAATTTTCAAAGCATTCTCCTTTTCTGGAAAATGCTTCTGTAATAACAATATTTTGCTCATATATAGATAAGACTCCTATACAGAACCTGAACTAAGATTTTTGAAAAATTCACATTATTTTCAGAGTTACAATCAATTAAAATAATTTTTTGCTAAAATTTCCGTATTCTGATGCATTAAAATATAAATAAATCCGCTTCTAAATAATATATTTCAAAACTCTTAGTTCAAGTTTTGTATAGAAGTTTTAGCTATATATAAGTAAAATATTATTATTATCGCAGCATTTTTCATAAAAGGAGATTGTTTGAAAATATGTGATATTTTTTTCATTTTTTTCAAAAAAAAAATCATAATTTAATAATTTTTTTTTTCGCTATAAAATTTTAAATAAAATTTATAAGTATGTTTTAATTTAGGTGATACTAAATATCAAAAAAAATTTTTCGTTCATAAGCTTTTTCAAAACCAAGGCTCTCTCTCTCTCTGAAAGTAGTCGAAATCCCCTTAACTAGTAATCATGAGAAATCTTCATCAAATATTTAACAAACATTAAATGATTAAAAAAATTATTCCGATTCCTTATTTTTTAAAGATGTCAAATTACTTCATTAAATAAAAGAAATTAACATGAATTGTTTCTACAGATCATCCAACAACGCTATTAAGATTGATTTCTTCAAAATTTCAAAATTCAAAATTGATTTCTTCTCTCTCTATTCTTTCTTTGGATAAATGAGTAATAAATATATTTTGGGTTATTTATCAGTTTCACAGATTCTTCTACTGTTCTATGAATAAATTGCATTCATAATTTATGGCGGGAAAATGCAATGTCTTAATCTAAGTTAGGCATATTTTATAAGTAATCTAGCATTGTTCAGCTGAATAGCAACGAAACGAATTATTTTTAAATAAAAAAATACCAACCACGCTTAATACCTTATTCTTTTCTAAGTTGGTCAGATCTATACTACGCCGGTCCAAATAACGTGAAATGTATCAGCTTTGTTCCAAAGCCACCTGGTTCCAAAGCCACAGTTCTTCTGGTTGAGGTGAAAGGGGTGAGTAAAAAACTCCTTTCGCCAATTCCTACTATTACAGCAAGTAATTGCTGCATTAAATTATGGGAGAAAAAAGTGGGAGAGTGAAAAAGAATATCACGTGTGAGATAGGACCACTCCTCGTATTAACTGGGAAATTAAGCAAAGTCTGAAATTGATGAAGTCGAAGTTTTGCGGGGAAGAATGAAAAATGTTCCTTCGGTCAACGTCCAGGTCGCCTTTTTGCTTTGAATGAGAACCGTTCTTCTGATTAATGGTTCTTTCAGACGGATGCATTTCCGGTGATTGATTTATTTTTAGTAAGGCGCTAATTGGAGAATTTCTTCGCGCAAATTTCCCCCTTCCGAACTTATTAAAAGATTTTCAGGAGATGTGACGCTTGGCTTGACCCTCAGGATGAGGATACTTTCGAGATGAGCAGAGAAGGGGTGGGGTTCCTTTTTCAATTACTTTGTCACCGGATGCCTCTGTCTTTTGTCATATTCTTATTATCCGGGGAGGGAATTAGATTAGAATTTGGAAATGCACTTTCAGAATTAATGGGAAAGAATTAGTTTTGTGAAATAATTTTCTGAAATCTTAACGGTATCACATTTTTCGCAAAAATGCATCATTTTTTTAAAATAGGAAACACAAAGGGGAGTAATATATAGACTACTTCTAGTATCTTCTTGTGGCCGTGGTAGCCGAGTGGTATAGGTATCGGATCGTGGCTTGCCTTGTCATGAGTTCGAGACCAGTACCACTAAAGACCCGCCATGTAGGGCAGCGATGCACGTTAAATCTGTCGAGAACTGAAACGTCCTCCCGTTGGTGTGGTGTGGTAGTTAGGGGAGGGAAGTACCAGCTCAGGTGTCGTCTACGTCACTTGACCATGGTTCAAAATTACGTGGTCCGTCGCCAAAAGCCCTCGTGTAGCTGAACACAGTGCGACGTTAATACTCAATCAATCAATCAATCTAGTATCTTCTTTTTCAGTCTTTCAACAAACTTACTAATTACTTATTGACAAAATTCAATGGAATTTTTCGCATGTTTAAATGTTAAAATTGTTGCAATTAAAATTATTAGAATTCTTTAATAATTTTAAATAAAGATTCATCTGCCTCTATATTCTCTTATTATTCTATATTTAAGATTTCGTTAAAATTCACAAAATTTTTCACCGAAATGCACTATAGACTTTCATTTTTCGTATTTTATTTTATGCAGTAGATAAATTCATGTGACATCAGTCATATGATAAATGCAAACACGCTCCAGCTAAATCAATTCAACCACTTTGCTGTTGCCAACTTTAGCTTCTTGCAGAAAAAAACTTTCTTTTAAAAAGAACATATTTGTCAATAATAACTCACACAGGTAAACCAAATGCATTTGATTTAAAAATACACGTACAGTATAATGTTTTTTTAATTTTGAAAATATTTGAAGATTCTTAATACTTACCCAGTTATTAAATATTTTAAATTTTATAAGAATCCTACTGTAGAACAAGTACAAGTCTTATATCAATTTCGAATTCAATGGAGTACACGTGATTACATTCATCATGTGCCGTCTTGAACTTAGCCCATAACAGAAGTCTAATTTCCTTAGAAGTTTCCTAATTATTTTTAAAATTATATTTATAAAAATAATTCGGATATTTCCTTTAGGAGTGAGTGAATATTAACGTCACACTGTTCAGCTACACGAGGGCTTTTTTTAGGAGGAAGAGGCAAGAAATAGAAATATACACACATTTTATAAGATTATGAATTTTATTCTGGGATAAATGCATATAATATGTCACTGTAATATTAATTTGATCAGTAATTAACGAAAACCATAAGTCGTATTTTAATGTTCTGATTTAATATCACTAACTATACATTCTAACTGACATGCCTCTTATAAATTCATTTTTTCTTGACATTTTCTATTTAGTAGATGCATTTTCCTATCATTTGGATTATTAATTACTATTTACGTTTTTAAAAAACTACGTTTTTTATTATTTTAACTAGAGGAAAGTTTATTGATTAATTATTTTCTTCGTCATTTTATTTTATGCGTGTATATATATATGCGTGTGTTCGTATTATGTATTATATTTTTGCTTTCAAAAAAGGAAGAAGTTCGTTCTTTGAAAAGGGTCTATGAAATGGAACAGGTTTTATGAACTTATAGATTGATGTATAGTTTAATTTACATACAAGAAGATGTTTACAGAAGATGAGATCGAATGAAATACGTTTCTAAGCCAATTATAAAACCGAATCATTTCTTTTTCCTTCTCCCGTTTTTTAATGATAATACTTAAAGAACTTATTTCAATATTTATTTAAAAAGGTAATATTCGGATATAAATCTATAGTTTGATATTGCTGCAAACGTCTTTTCTTTAAAGTACTTAACTTTCTTAAAGTCATGCAGAATATTGATCTCGATATATCTTTGTTAAGCATTTCCATAAAAGTCCAGAATTTTTCCATGTGTTTTAATTTTGTTTTACTTTATGCTCATTTAGCACATTAATTTTTTCCCCTTAATTTTTCTCCTATTGGAAAATTTGGTTGTGTGATGAAGTTTCTCGATCAAATTCATTTCACATTGACACCAAGCCGTTAGGTTGCTCCAAATTTAAAAACAATCGAGAATTTTTCATGATATATAAAAACTGTCTTTTCATATACATTTAAAACAAAAAAGAAAAAAAATACTATTTTGTTTATCATTTGACTGGTTAATATAATATGCAGACCACTATAAATATTTAAAAAAGAATCAGTAATATATGTGATTATATTTATTCTTACGTAATTGTAAATAAATAACTGGGATATATATATATATATATATGCAGTTATGGGACTAATTTAAAATAATAACGCGAAATCTGGATCAAACTAATTACACAAAATTATTATTAATATTATTTTGCTTTTGTAGACAAACAGATGGCTGCTTATTAAATACTCAATCATTTTATTCATTAATTGTTTTATTCAGTTGGTGCCGTAAGCAAAGTTCTTATGAAAAAAACTTAAAAATAAAGGAAACAATTTTTTTTTTTTGGTGTGACCCTTATTTATTTTGAACATAAATGCATTTGAATGTTATTAGTATGCAAATATCCTCATGAAAATAAAGTAAATCGAAATTAACAACTATTACCGTATACAATGAAATTATACTCTCGCATTAAATTCAGAATTTCTTTACATTAAAACATTCCATAATTAATTTTACATGAATAAAAAACAGTCACCAGAGACCTTTTACCTAGATTCTCAGTGGTACTTAAAAGTTCTTCTGTTGTACATTCAACTTATTTACAGAAGCTTAACTTTCTTAAAAGGAAATAGTTATATATATATATATATATATATATATATATATATTTAAGGTTCTGACCCAGGGGCAGTTGTCACAGCGTAATGCTTCTTTTTACTATTGGGAGAAGCTTCTTAAAATATTCAATGATATCATAGAGAATTCTATAAAATAGACATTCCTGAACTCAACGGGGGAAGAACTTTACGATATATAGTTTGTTTTACGTAATCGAAGGAATTCAAAGAGACTGTAGCCCTTTTTTGTTGAGTACCTTGGAGAAGTCCCCTCAGACCCCCCTCTTATTTTATTCATTCCTTTCCCGTAGAATTTTTTTTTCTATTTAAAGAATGGTAAGTTATGTAACAGTATAGAAATGAGCGAACCGCGCGCGTTTATTTCTATTTATTTTATATAATACAATTAAAAGGGCTGGGCGTTCTTGCTGCCCAGCCAGAATGATGGTTATGCTCGGGTTCGCATCCCGAATAAGGCATGGATGTATCTTAAGGAAAAGAAGTCGGACTTCCGCCTGAAATGGATTCCCGTCTCGAACGGAAAGTAGTGAACCCTCTTTGTTCTATGCTGGGATCATCGTTTATAATAAAATCTATGTTCCTTTTAGGGATTGTATTGTATGTTTCTATTCATCTATCTTTCGCCTTTCGTATGTATACCAGGATGAAACGCACAACAACAACAAAAGGTCATTCAATATAATCAAATAAGATAATTATTGGTGATAAATATTTTTTAATTATTAATATTCTTGATGAACCAGGTTTTGAATCGTCATTTCACCAAGGATCATCTTTCGGAATGGTGAAAGTTATTCCGCGTTAAATCTCACTTGATGTGGAGTAGTGAGGAAATTTGGAAAGTTAAATATAAGCTTAAGTGAATGTCTATTTTAAAATATGAAATTTAATAAACCAATTAACAATTTATTACATTTTTCGCCTATCTAAATGTATAAAGGAAAGATTAATTTAACCCTTAACTTCGCACTGTTGCATTCCTGCAACATATGATTTATTTGAATTGAAAAGACTCAATAATTTTTTTAATTACCTACATATCACTTATCTGAGAAAAAAAAAGGTTATTGCAACTAAATACATGCTATTTTTGTCACTAGATGTGTGTGGAAGTACATATTTTCCAGAGATCACAACAATTATAAAAATCTCTGATGCCTCCATAACTGTGTTTTTGCTATAAAAAGAATCCATTATATTTTATGCTTCCTCTTGTTTATTGACGAAATAAATTACCAGGTAAGAAATTTAAACATTTTATGATGAATATAAATGAATCATATATAAAAAAAAGTTTTGTAATTTACATCCCTACTGCACAATATTGCACTTCTGCAGCAAACAAGAAAATGACTGAAATTCAATTTAAAACTGCTTAATTTTTTTTCTCCCCTTTCATTATTACTTGAGAACTAGCCGATATAATTTTTTCATAGAAATTTTAAAAATTGCGAATTTAAGGGTTAAATACCCGATTCTAAATAATCAAAATACACTTATCTGTAAGCACCAAACGTTTCAAAGCTCTCAGAGGCTGAGTTTCCAAAAAATTGATCATACTCCTCTATGGGACAGATAACTGAATCCGAACCAAAATGAAAGCCTATCGGACAATATCACCATGAGGATTGCTATCACTGTAGATAAACGCATAGGCTTAGGGAAGGAATCGCTGATTAACCGCTATAATAAATAGTATTTCACACTGACAATGTAAGTATCAGACAACCTAATAGCCTTTGCTATCTATCCTAAAACTCACTTGTAAAAACTTTTGAAAAAAAAACAAAAAACAATCCCAAGTTAATTTTGAGTGGAAGCCTTGAAAAATATCCCATTACAACCTCATTATCTTAACTTTTACTCAATATTACGGGAATTATTTTAAAATTCAGTTCCTTTTTACAAGAGGCAGGTCCCATTGTTCCACATGGCGGTGCGATATCGCTTCTTAACCAGTTCTCTGCTACCCCTCTTTTCTGCCTCAGCACCCTAGGCGAAGAGAGGCACCATATGTGGAGTTCCTCTCTTTTAAAGTTAACTTTTGATAAGACACACCTGCTTCAACGGCTATCCATTCTTTTGTTCCATCTAACACGAGGCCTTGCTACACTTGTGCGGACAGAATGGCCCGTTATTGCGAGGAGAAAATGCCAAGAATTGTATTCTGTGCATCAGAGTGACATGTTGATTTATGGTTCATCCATATAATTTTCGATATGAGGCGACAAGAGGGTTGTGGCCAAACGGTGCATTGTCTTGAAAGAACCAATGATGGTTGGGACCAAGTCTTAGGGTGCTGTGGGCAAGTTTGTGTTCCTTCCATTCAGGAATTGAAGGGCCGTGAGAAACTCCCGTCCAGAAGTTTAAAGAGACGGATTGGAAAGTGACCGGGAGACCAGCAAGAAAACTACGAGAAAGGTGTGAAAGCAAACTCTGCTTTACTACTAGACGTTACTAGATCCAGTGGAAAGAGCCTAAAAAGATGACAAAACTAAGTATCTGATAGCTATATGTGTAGATTTTCTTTCTTGGAGATACAATTGTTATATGTGTCAATTTACAAACAATTGTAAATAAAAAAGTAATTTTACTCAAGCTAGGGAATCCATCTCGTTACCCAGAAATTTAAGTGAACCTGGCGTCACTACGTCACAGTAGTCAATAGTTATAGAAAAGATTCTACTGACCTTAAACGAGTGAATTTATAATGTAATATTGTATTATGATATGGTAGAGTGTGGATGAGGAGCACTTGATTTCCCAAACCCTAATCTCCAGTCGTTAAGAATTTGAGTGCCTATAAATTGTTTCCGAAAGTGCCCAGTAATAAAATAAGATATTTAAGTAAAAGAATTGAACTTTCAAATTAAAAATAAAGGGAAACTATTGCCGCGCAAGTGATAATATTTAAATAAAATTAACTTAAAAATGAAGGAAACTATAAAAAAAACTTTGTTCTCTAAATGTGAGTAGAGAGTGGGACAGTGCCTAGCCAGTCCTGATGCAGCAAAGAAGTCTGTGTTATGAAAAAAAAAATTTAATTGAAGAAGTGTTAGGTGTGTGGTGTCGAGAGGAGAGTCTGTGATGGGTTGACTGAAACGAACGACTATTTAATTCAAGAACTGCAGAGCACAGATCTCAGCCAATTATTAAGTTGCTAACATATTGAGAGATAAACTGCATATTGAGAGGGAAATTTTTTATAATTTTTAGGAAAAAAATAAAAGTTTAAAATTAAATGAAGGCCAGATCAATCAATATTGATCGAGGCCAGGGAAGAATTAGATCGGAAGTATATCTTTCGATAGTATATAAGCGATGTTTATTTTAGAAAAGAATTGATAGCATTTTTTTCTGAGTTTTTATTTTTTTATTTTTTATTGTTGAATTTTCCTTGTTGTTCCGGTATCACCCACACATACACAGAATTTCTCATAAACCAAAAAGTATTTAATATCTCTCATGCAATTAGACTTTGTGTGCATTCTAGATAATGTGTATGTGTCCTTACTGCGTGTCAATACAAGGGGACATAACAAGTATATTTGTTGCGTTTTACGAAAATATGTGTTATCTATATTAAGGCTGCTTTCGCCATATGTACGATAGTGTGGATTTAAAGCGGAGCACATTTTCAGGCAGAAAAAATGTCTCAATTTTTATAAAAATTTGTGACATTGTAACTCATGGATTTGTTTACAATATAGTGTTTTTAGAATTTCAAAATATTTCATAAATAATCAGTTTTTCTTCTTAACATGTAAAGGGATAGCTCATTTAGTATTACGATATAGGATAAAAAATGCTAAACACATTTTATAACAGAAGAAATGTGTCAACTCGGATAAAAATGAGTAGTATGATAAAATGAGTGATTCTCTACAGGATAGTGAAGCCAAAATATAATATTAATGTTGGAGTGCTTTTATATCTGAAAAAATATTCCGAATCGGGGTCCTATTCTTTATAATTAGCCGAAAATAGCCTTATTAAAAGGAAGAATTTGTGTGTGTGTTTTGCCTGTTTTGGCCCAAACCAGGCAACCCAGACATGAGAAACTTGGCATTTAGAAACTATAGATCATAATGCTTTAAACCTAAGAAGAGATTTTTTCGATATTCAACTTATAATTTTTAAAATTCAATTTTTAAGCGATTTTTCATCTAACTGCCGATATTGCGTCATATCATGTCACGTCTAACTCTGCTT
>BMAV01025679.1:95305-136576 GCA_019973955.1 Trichonephila inaurata madagascariensis | reverse complement strand
TATGGGAAAAGTAATAATTCGTATCGCCCTATCTTTGTGAAGCAAATTTTATAAATATGTATTATATATTGTACTAATTTAAAATTTTAATTCTGAATAGAGCTAAAAGATCTTTTTAGAAAACTTGTCTGCATTTTTTTTGTCTACTTAGCTTTTATATGAGTGTTGGATAATTAGTTCAACTGTTTAAAAAAATAATTCTTCTACAATCTTCCTTTTAGTTTTTCTTGAAGTTAATAATAATAAAAAAAAAATGAATATAGCTCATTAATCTTTCTTCTGTGTTTACATCCAATCACCGGGGCTGCTAGTTCTGAGTAAACCCAGTATAAAAAAAAATTTTTTTTTTTTTTTTTGTTGGGGGGGGGTTTTTTTTTTACCCCAAAGAGCATTACATAACCTGTTGCTGACACATTTTGGGCTCCATATGATTCATACAGCTGATACGGCGGTAGTTACGCCCCTGCATCTAATCCCAAATCAATAAAAATGCAAATCACTATTTCTTAGTAAATCTTTTTTCATTGTTTATTTATTTGTTCTGATTATATAGCACAAACAAATATTTACTTAGATTACTCTGAAAATAAATATTGATATTTCTAGGACAAGACAGTAATTAACTACATAATCGATTAAGTAAACTGAAATTTATCACTTCCTTTTTTTGAATATTCTGATAAGATATTATTTGCTTTGGCTTAAGGTATCCGATTACATTCGGAACACGTGATTTTGCAAAAGCGTATAAATGGATAATATTTATGATATTTAGTGTCCCTTAGATTAGAAAATGTATATAAAATTGTTTTAAGAATAGCATTAAAATAAAAAATTATTTAAGTATAATATTTTGACAAAAAATGAACATAGAATGACCCATTTTCAAAATATTCTCCTTTTGTGAAAAATACTTCTATTATAATAAAATTTTGCCTGTGTATAGCTCAGACCTCTGTACAGAAGCTCAACTAGAATTTTTGAAATATATAACTTAGAAGTGGGTTTATCCATGTTTTATGACAACAGAGGGGAGAAATTTTAAGAAAAAAAACGCCGATAATTATTTCAATGGGTTGTAACTCTGAAAATAATGTGAAGGTTTCAAAAATCATAGTTTTAGCTATATATAGGCAAAATATTATTATAATAGAAACATTTTTCACAAAAGGAGAACGTTTTGAAAAAAAGTTATTCTATAAGTTAATTTTTTGCCGAAATATTGTATTTAAATAATTTTTTTTTGTCACAATGTCCTTAAAATAAATTTATACAAGTATTCTAATCTAAGTGGCATTAAATATCATGACAATTATCCATTTATGCGCTTTTTTAAAATCATGGTTCCGAACGTAGTCGGATATCTTAAGAATATATGCTTAAAGAAGTTCAAATGCATTGATAAGCTATTAATAAAAAATCTAATATATTTATATATATATAGTATCCAATGTAATGACATACTGTAGATATCTATTTAAAAAATATAAAGTACAATAGGAATGAATTGCGACAGATATCTTCTGCTAATATATTGTATAATATAAAACGATTTAGCATATTGTTTTAAAAAGAAATAATATTTAAAAGGGGAAAAATTATTTCACAAAATTACTCTTATCTTTACTGATGTCAGGTACATAAACGCGTCTTATTAATTAAAAAAAGTCCAGTTTTTTTCCCCATTTACTTTTAAAAACTTTTTAACCCTTTATATCTACTTTTGCTCATCTACTATAAAATGATATTGGAAAAATATTTAAGTCTTCTAAATAGCATAATATAACTACGTTTTTTATAAATATTGCATGTATATGCTAACTTGTGATCCCTTGATTAAAATAAAGGTCTACAAAAAGACAAAACATTAAAAAAGACCAAAGCGTATTTAAATAAATTGAAAATTGAGACTATCTATAACATTTTGTAAGGTTTGGATGTGACAAATTTTTATGTTTTAAAATTATTTGTACATGTATTAAATTCATGTTTTGATATTCAAGAAAATTACTAATTTCTTTCTAAAGCTATTTATAGTTAAACACTTTTTAAATTTTAAAAGAGTATGATAGTAAAATTTGATTATCATTTAAAATATTTTTATAGCTTCTTTAATAGTTTATAGTATTTAAAATTATTTTTTCAAATATAAAGATGAAATCATTTGCAGTCATTTCATTTAATTATACTTGTTTACTCAAACCGGTTTCTATTTTATTATGGGCACTTTAATTACTTCTCAATATTATTAACTGTTTCATTTTCATAAAAAGAAACTATACGTAAATTTTTGACAGTAAAATACTGAAAACAAAATAAATAACAAAAGGTGTCCTTCAGTGTGTAACAACATTTTTTGAAAATGATTTGACTACGTAATATTCCTCAACCAATTATTTTGGAATTCAAAAGTGCAATAGTAAAGTAAAAATAGAAATTTGAATTGTCAAATATTTGCATAGTCATGTAAATGGAGGATGTATGAAACTTATGTTGTTGCGACTCATTCCTCATGATCAGGGCAAAGGCTTTGCTGAATCCCAGAATTCAAAAACCTTCAATAAACCATAAACGAGAAGAGATATAGTAATTAGGTCTTTCTTTTCAAACTCCTTATGATAAAAGGGCAATGATAAATGGAAAAGAAGAAAACACCTGGTGGAAGAAGACTGATTGACTTATACACCTGCAGACCTTATCTGGGTGTATGGGAATGGCCTTTCTGCATATTAGTAACCCACCTGGAATATACACTCCAGACGTGTATCATTCATAATACCCAGAAATACCCTTTGACGCGATGAATCCTTAGAGGGTCTTAAGCCAGTGATTCTCAAACTGTGGGGAGCCCCCTTCCCCTCCTTAGGGGCATGATAACCCTACGTGGGGGGTCTAAGCATATTGAAAAGTCGAAAATAAAAGCTTATTTAAAAAAATTTAATTCATTAAAAGGATGCAAAAAAAAAAAAAAGTAAATTCTGACATAAAAAATAAAATACTCATTTACACTGATATAATATACTTATAATTATATCAGAACTGCGTAATGTATTTGATAATTAATTTAGCAATACTAAATTGAGATCAAATTTAATAATTACCAGTGACTTTCATGGGCTCGTCTTGCAGAGCAAAGTTTTTCAAATGAAGGTTTAATATTAGAAATTCACACTATAAGTTATTCTTCTATATTTAGCTGAGATCTATAATTTATTTTCAAAGCAGCCTATACAGAAAATCCAGTTTTACTTAGGTAGGATGTTGGAAATGGTGATAATAAATGAAATGCTTTTGTTTTCAGTGCGAAACCTTGAAAGGCCAAATAACATTATACTTATCATATTCCTTAAAGTAACTTACTTAAAATATTTATTACTTAAAAGTATAACTTACTTGAAATATCTATTACTTAAAAGTAACTTACTTAAAACATCTATTACTTAAAAGTATATATATATATATATATATAGCTTACTTATATATAAAATATCCATTACTTAAAAGTCATTCAAAATTTAATACCGTAAAATCCGGCGTGTATAACGCGCACTTTTAACACAAAAAGTAAGATCCAAACTTACGGGTATTTGTTATACGTCAAGGATAAAACAATAACTTTAAAAATAACAAAAGAGGTGAGCATAAAATTTTTTACTTCTACATGAATCGAAATACTGTTTATTTAAAAGAAATGACTTGCCTTATGAGCTAAAAGATTTGCAGTTCTGTAGAGCACTGTATACTAATATTTCAGATTTCTTTGTATAAAAAGGGGGGGGGGGCGTTATACGGCGAATATACCGAAAAATTAAAAAAATAAACTTGAAAGGCACGCGTTATACGCCGGATTTTACGGTAATTTATACGGTTTGTAATTGGAATCGTAAATGTACCTTTAGCGTCAAAATAGATTGCTATTTCATTGAATACATTGTGTGTGTGTTACATAGTATGGAAGGCGCGATGAAAAGTATGGTTGAAAACAGGGTCGAAAATGTTGAAACGGCCTTTAGCAATTCACCAAATATTTCGACTTCAATCAATCGCAGAAGCATGAACTCGCTAGAAAAAAGAATGAGATTAGTCTCCAAATAATTATATATATATAATTATTTGGAGACTCTAATATATATATATATATAATTATTTGGAGACTAATATATATATAACACATCATTTAAATAGTCCAAACAATCACAACACACATTTATAACAATCATTTTAACGGGTCTTAATAATACAAGTCACTGTAAAAAAAACGAGTTTTTCTTTCCAGAAGAAAAGTTTTGAGGAAAATATTTGAAAAGACATTCCAATGAATTCAATATCAGTGAAATTATCACGCTCCCTTTTTAAAGTCTGATTTGGTAAATACGAAATTTGATAAAATGCTATGCTAAATGACAAAGGATCAAATTTTTTATTTTTGGAATAGTAAATAATATTTTGATTAAAGTTATTTCAAACGGGTTAAAGCTTATTAATATGTACTTAGAGTTTATATATATATATATAGTTCCATACATATTAATTTTTGTTTAAAACAAATCTTAGAACACAGAAATAAATCTTAGAAATTCTATTTTTATACGAAGAACGCCGACTACTTAAATTATCTAAATACACTGCTGTATTTTTTTTAAATATGATTAAAAAGGTTTTTAATTTCTGCTTGAAACATTAGTTTCCTTTTTTTTAAATACTACGTTCTTGGAAAAATAATATTTTAAAAACATTTTATATAATTCTACTAATTTCAACAACGAGGCAACCTAAATTTTAGCATTCAAAAGCAGTATCAATAAAAAAAATCATATACGATACATTCACATCAATTTCAATACGTATAATAAAGGCAGTGCTGGTTTATCCATTAGGCGCCCAGAGGCCCGAGGCCGGAGGGGCCTGGATAAGCTCGACTTAACCAGATTTTCTGGTTATAAATTTCGATCTGACAGTCAAGGGGGCCTGTAGATCTTCTGTGCCTAGGGCCCGAAATGAGCTTAAATCGGCACTGAATAAAGATATTCTAATTCTTTGAGAAACATTTTAAACACTGTCATTATCAAAATATATTCAACATCTAATTTACGCCGGAATTTCAATAACCGACAAAAACTTGTAAGTTCTTCATGGAATTTATTTTGTTATCCAAACAATTTTAACCAATTTTATGCATGCATATTTTTACTACGCTCTCTCTGTCAATATTATACTTCAAATGTAAATTATCTTGTTCTTCGAAAAACCATCGAATGTACAATTTTTGTCCTGATATAATGTATAAGATAACTGAAAATAGCGGGATGGGGTATCCTTTAAAAGAGAAGCTTCTCAGCATTAAGATTTCAGATTCAGAAAAATTACGAACTATCTGGAAAAACTTAAATTAAAAACAGAAGGATTAATTAAATGAAATTGTGATAATATACCGAATATTTTTTTTCTGACGAATAACTAAGGTAATACTTAAATAATAGCAACATTTTACAGCAGATGGCGACACTGCATATTTGAAGCGAATTCTAAGAAAGCCGAAATTGTGTGAATATTTTTTAGAATCCTCGTAAAGAAACTTTTTTTTTACTGTAAAAGTTAGAAATTTTTTACATAGTTTTTCTAAATATTAATGGAATAAATTTGACAAAGTCTTACACTGAACGTTTAATACTTTGCTATCAGTAAGCATTACAAACAAAAGATTGTCTTAAAATTTTGAAGAATTTACAATGAGAATTTTTTTTACGATTCCTTCAAACAAGAACGTGGGAAAATTAATGACCTTTAATTATTTTCAACGATGTCTTTATAAAAAAGATTTCACGCATTCAATTTAATACCAGATAGTCAAATTCTCTAAAAGATTGTTGCGATTCTAACAGAAAATGCGCGTTTCACCAAGAAATTCAAACTAAAAGTCACCTTTATTACACTTATTTCTGATCATTATTTATCCTATAATCTAAAAGTGCATTAAAAATCCATTCCTCTTTTTCATTCAGGGGAGAACTGTATGGATATCTGTTATAAATATTCACCAGGAAGTAAATAGTTGATTGCTAACTTAAATTGAGACTACCATTTAAATTTCGGAGACATTTTTTTCTTAACGTTTTAACGTATGTGTATTATAAATTTCATCTAAACACTATTCATGTTTTATGACTATCAATGAATTTTTTGGAGCACAGAAAGTTACAAGAAACAATATTATCACTTTCATTTAACTTTTTGGTAACTTTCAGCTGCCTTTGCAGATCTTATGGTCAGTGATATTAACGTCGAGATGTTTATCCAGTTTCCGATTTTACTAAAGTACCATCGCGGATAATAAAGAGAGATGCGGCACTTTAAATAGAACTGTCTTTCGAGTAATATGATGAGAAAGTATTGAGAGTCAGACACTAGCTCAGGTGTAATCCATGTCACGACGATGTTTAAAAATTACGAGAAACAGCAATTGTATTATCAAAAAGACATTAACACATAACTTATAGTGTGTTAGCGGACATAATACGAGGTGCGATCCAAAAATTTAGAGACTGCGACCATTGATGACGACGAAAGCAAGTACCTAAAGTTAAACCATTTAAAAAGAATTCTCCCAACTCTTCCCTACCAGCTCAGGTTGGTTTAATCCATGTCATGTGATCGAACCGCACGCGCAGCTGTTATCTTGCAAAGTTAGTTAGCTTTGTTCCGCGTTTTAAGAAAGATGGCTTTTCTTGAACAGCGCTGTAACATTAAAATCTGCCAACGCTTAGGTAAAACACCAATGGAGACTTTGAAATGCTAAGAAAGGTGTATGGTCAAGCTACCATGGCGAGATTCATGGTTTACGAATCGCACCGGCGTTTTAAAGAGAACCGAGGATCCATCGAAGACAGTGGACGCACCGGACAAAAAGATCGTCACCAAACACTTGCACAAATTGCTAATTCTCCACACTTCTCGAAGACAAGCTGCCAGCACATTCTGATGGAAGATCTGAACATACCCAGAGTGTCCTAGCACATTATTCTTCGATAAGTAGCGTAATGGAAAATGTTAGAGCCCCCTTTCAAAGTCGCTGTTTGGGCCCCGGGGGTTGCTGGGGGCGTACGTTACGCCACTGACCTCAATTGCTGACTACTGAACAAAAGGAGAAACGAATCACAATATCGGGTGATTTAATCGACGCAGCCGATAAGGTCTAGGACTTTTTGAACCACATCATTACAGGTGATGAAACGAGATGTTATCTATTTGACATCTAATCGAAGCGTGTGTCTTCAACATGGAAATCGCCCGGCTCACTGTGATCAAAAAAATTCTGGGAGGATCGGAGCAAAGGGAAAGTAATGATGGAGATATTTTTTTATTCTCAAGGAATTGTGCATTCATAATTTATTTCCGAAGGCCAAACAGTTAACAAAGAGCATTATTTATGCTAATTGTTAACTGTTTGGTTTGAGGAAATCTATTCGGCGTAAACGGTCGCAGTTCTGACAGAGTGGCGACTGGTATCTTTTACATGACAACGAACCAGGACATCGATCCTAATTGATAAAATAGTTCATCGCCAAAATTGCTTAACGTGCTTCCACATCCCGCCTATTCAAAAGACTTATCCCTGTGTGACTTTTACCTGTTTTCATCAAAGTAAAAACTTTTACAAGGACGCCGTTTTGTGTCAGCAGATGAGATAAAAGCAGCATCACAAGAGGCCTTGTGACGGATCTATTCGCGTACCTTCTTCTAATCCTCATGGGAAATCTTTGGGCTATCATTTGCGTTTATTCACAACCAACCCTTTTGAAGAAGAAAACTTGATATTCAAATTAAGTCTACTGTATATAGTCAAGGTTTCCTAGCTAGCAACGAGGAGAAGAAGAGAGAGAGAAAGCCAGAAGTCAGGTTAGATTGCTACTGATTAGGTATCACTCAAATTTATAGAGTAATTCAAATATTTAATTGGTGAAAGAATTGAATTGACGATTGTTCACTAAAGTTAAATTAGTGTTAAATCATTTGGGATAGTAATATTAATCCTAAAATAAGGAGGTCGATATTTGTAGTCTTCTTATGATTCGTGCATCTCGTTGTTGTTCCACGTATACTGCTTACATAGAGACATTCTGTTCTTGTTGAAGTTAATTGAATAAGTGTTGTGATGACTTGTGAGATCAATAAATGGATTGTTTTTGATTAGGGCTAGTGTTTCTTCCCTTCCTCCCACATCTTTAGACGGACAGGAGAAAGGGACGATTCCCTCACAAGGTACTTAAATATTATACCATCGATCCATTTCGCCGAATCAAAAGACGTTGCCAGATACTGTGATCTTATAATTATTATTTTATTATTGTGTTTGAGCTTACGTGGGAACTATTTTCCCCTATTGGCTGTGTATCATGGCATTTGGCGCAGTCTTTTGAATTGACGAAATTAATCGACGGACAAGTAGCATATTTACTTATATATGCAAATAGCTTACGCTCAAATTCTTTTAATATTCTTTTAATAATTTAATTTAAATTCTTTCTTAATATTCGGTGGCAACAGTATTTCCTTAAAAAACAGTCAACAACATGATTATCAAACGGTTATTTTTATTTCACAACTCTTATCTCATATGCCCTTTTTTAAAAACCTTTGAAAATTTCATTTTCGCATTAATGTTCATCGATTATTAGTAGATTTACGATCCCGCATCCAGAAGCACGCATAGGGAGTCTTTGTTAGCCCTCACTAACAACCGATATTTATGAACATAATGTATATATCATATATGTGCAAGAATAAGCGTTTAAAAGGAATTTTAAAGTACAATGATTCTGGCAATCAAGATTTAACTGAATAATCACGTTCTTAATAACACACGCTATCTCTTACATATCATGATTACAAATCTTTCAAAACAATTTAAATCCTGAAATTTTTTTGACAGCAAGCATCAATGGCTCAAAATATTCAAGTCGTTCAAAATTCATCATTACATGATTTTTGAAATAAAATTCTCATTTTTTCCGTTAATGGTTTTTGTCATCATGTTTTCAATAGCATTTGGCCCTGAAAACCCGTCCAATTCTAACGAGGATCATGAACTCGACATTCTCAAAGCTCCGTGCGATCCGGAATCGGCAAAGTGGAAAAAAATCCATTTTTACATGGAGAGGAACAGACGTCGAGAGGCAAGACGTCGAAGACAGAGACAGAAGGAGAGAGAACAAGGAAAGACCAAGAAAAAGTCGAGGAGGAAGTCCAAGAAAAGGAAATCCAAAAGTCGATCCAAGTCCAAATCAAAGAGATCTACCAAACGTAAGCGAAGTCGTAAATCTGTAGGACGTAGCGGGAAAAAACGGTGTAGGTCACAAAGCGGTAGAAGAAAAAGATCAAGGAGTGGAAGAAGATCTCGATAAATATTCAGTGATTAAGGAATTTGGAATTTCAAAAAGCTTATGTAATAGCTTAAAAAACCAGGGAATGTGAACCGTATCTAGTTTTCGTGATACACAACCGATAACTGAACATTTATCAATATTTTTAATAAACCACCAAGTCAATATAATCCGTGAATTTTGCTTAATATTATGGTTTATGTGATTTAAGCTATTTATAACTTAAATACACCAGCAATATTTATTTATTAGTTTCAAATTTTTCGAACCGATTTCTTCGGTTGGATCCCATTTTAGTGTACATTTTTTATTTTTGACTAAGCTGATGAATATTTGACTAAAGTATAGATTAAAGGGGTGGGGCTCTGAATTTGGCGATTTTTCTTTGCATTGGAACAGGTATTTTATATGCTCGACAGCCGCCATCTTGGATTTTTTTTGGCGAAAAGTCATTTCTCGCCAAATACAGTGTTTATCACAACACGACCACGTGTTACCACAACAGAATAATAAGCGTCCTTCTTGGCACCATATTTGGTGAGAGATTGGCAGTCGGGTCTTATCGACGAGTAAGAGTATATTAAAATCGCCCTGTTCAGCTACACGAAGGCCTTTGGTGACGGACCTCGTAATTTTGAACCGTGGTCAAGCACTCGAGCTGGCACCTACCTCTCCTAACTACCTCACCACACCAACGGGAAGACATTTGAGCTCACGACAGATTTAACGTGCATCGCTCCCCTACACAGCGGATCTTTAGTGGTACTGGGATTGAACTCGCGACAAGCCAGCCACGATCCGATTCCTTGACCACTAAGCTATTGCGGTCGCGGGTCTCATCGATATCTATGCGTTTGGATTTAACGATTTTTATCTAAATAGTTTAGCTATCGAATCCGGTTGCCAAAAATAGCTATCGCTAAATGAAGTAGCTTGGCGAACGAATAGAGATAGAATATTAGATTAGATAGAAATCCATTACAGAAAAACGAGATCTTGTCACATTTTGGTACCATTTTCTTACCCCATCGCCAAAAGTTTGAACTAAACTAGGATTTTAACGAATTTTTGGTACTTACGTATTATTGCAACAATCGCCAACTCTATTAATAAATCGACGATTTGGCAACCTCGATTTTTTGTGTGTGTCGTAGAGCTGAATCGGCAACTATATACTTCGTTTCATATAATGTCGCCAATAGGTTGCGATAATACATAAGTACTACGGATCACTATTTTCCCAAAGTACTAGTGTGGATTATCCGATTTAACTTATTTATATACTTAAAAATGATATCACTTATATATGCTGTCACTTTTTTGCAATGCCAATATCGTCGCCAAGTAATGAGATAATTGCCAATAAAGTAATTTTCAATAAGCGACGGGAATAAAAGTGAAAACAAGTTTTTGCCAACGAGAAACAATAAATAATATACCGAATAGATAAATGAATTTTAGTCAGTCTAATTTTGACACAGCAACAAATCCTTCAATCCCATACAATAACATTGCATATTTTTTTAATGAAGATAGTTTTAAAAATAACCTCAGATGATTCTTTAAAGAAAATTTAAGATGAAAATTTAAGATAAGACTTACGTATTATCGCAACCTGTTGGCGATATTATATGAAACGAAGCACATGATTGCCATTTCAGAGTATACAACACATGCGAAATTGGGGTTGCCAAATTAGCAAGTAATTTTGAATGTTGGCGTATGTTGTGATAATACATAAGTACCTTTAATATTTTTTTAACAGTCTTTAAAATCATAACTCTGTTTTATATTAAACTATCTTCAAATGTTGATTGATTTTTTATTATTATTATTATTTTTTTTTTTTAATTATTAACGTTGCGTTTCGAAGCGACACTATGGCTATTGGCAACGGACCATATAGTTTTGAATTACTGTCGAGTGAAGAGAACTAAAGAAATAAGACATTTAAAAATTTGTGAAACATCTTTTTTTGTTAAGCATATCGTGTTTCTAAAATTAAAATTAAAATTTAGTTATAACTTTTCCCTGAAGATGGCAGCACTGAAAAATACATTAAAATATTTTTTTTTCTCTTTCTTTTTTTCCCTAAAATTATAATTCTTTTGAAATTGAATGTTTCATCTCTTATTTTATAAATATAGGATGAACAAGTATTGATGTTCTCTACTGAATAGAATGTAGTGTTATCGATACAATTTTTTTCGAGGTTATGAAAACTGACATACTTAAAGAGGTTACATTTTTTTTAAAAAAGTTTTTTAAATGAGGATTAAAAATTTAACAAGCAGAAAGAGAAGGTCTTATACTTTATGACAAATGGTAAAAATCTAATCATCATCGAAACTTTATTAAGTAAGAAAATAAGATGGATAAAATTCTATTATTTAAATATATAAAACAAATAATTAGGAGATTTGTTGAAATCAAGTACCGTAAAATCCGGCGTATAAGGCTCACCGGTGTATAATGCGTCCCTATACTTTAAAGCTGCATTTTTATATATATATATAATTTTTAGGTATATTCACCGCATAACTCTCAACTCCTTTACTACGACAAAATCTCAAATGTTAGTATGTAATGCTCTTATATATTTTAAAGTCATATGTTCGAGGTATTATCCTAGACTTTTGATAAAATATTATACTTCTATAACTACAACTCTTTTAGCTCATAAAACATGTCATTTCTTCTAAATGAACAATATTTCAATGTGTGTCAAGTAAAAAAAAATTATGCTCTTCCATTTTGTTGTTTTTAAAGCTATGGTTTTTATACCCGGCGTATGACGCGCACCCTTAAATTTCAATCTTATTTTTTGTGTTAAAAGTGCGCGTTATACGCCGGACTTTACGGTATATTAAATTTATTCATTTAAAACTCCTGTATTAAACAAAAAGGTACGTACAAAAAACTAAAATAGATTAACATGTACTGATTTTTATTAGATAGCAGCATATAATTAATCTTTGGGCTTTTAAGTCAAAAAATTCAAATCAAACAACATCGAAAAAAGCATTTCGCATATTGATCAATCATTTTTTTTTATTTAAACTGCACTGAAAAAATTAGTTCAAAATACTGTAAGGATTATAGATTTAAATAGCATTGAAAGTAGAAGTAAAGGTAATTTTGATGTAACTCTTTAAAATATCGAGAGATGGCAGCACTATAAGTTGTTAGCATCTCTTGTATCGCATATATAGTGATTAGTTTTTTTTCTTTCTTTTTTTTTCGATTTGGAAAAATATCATTCTGCTGTGCAGTTCGATACCATTAGTCTAAAGGAAAAAGCAGAACTGTGTCCACATTAGGGAATTACTAATTCTATTATCGTGTGCAATGATTCTTGTTGCAAAGCGCTGGAGCTTTATTTTATGAATCACGTATAAATGGAATGTTAAACTTCGGTTTCCAAATCGGGCGCTGAAATCTATTGGATACAAACCAACTAATTTTCCACAGTACACCACTTAAAAAGAAAATATTTTAATGAGACTAATAATATTATCTGGAAAATACAGTTGGAGACTACCAAAATGGATTTCGGAAAGGAAGATCCACTACAGAGCAGATATTCAACATTCGACAGGTTTTGGAGAAAACAAGGGAATTTGGAATTGACACACATCACCTCTTTAATGATTTTAAAACCGCTTATGATAGCATAAGCAGAAAGGCTTTTATTGCAGACTTTAAAGAGTATAAAATCCCTGAGACAAGTTATTAACGCTGATAAGTCTGACATTAAGTGAGACAAAGATCGTAGTCAAGGTGCAGAATGATCTTTCGGACTCATTGGAAATAAAAAAAAAGAGCATTCGACAGGGAGATGCACTGGCATGTCTTCTATTTAATATAGCATTAGAATAAGTGGTAAGAGATTCCAATGTCAATACCAGAGGAAATATTTTTAATAAATCGATACAGTTGTTGGCTTTTGCTGATGACATTGATATCATCACTCGAATACCCAGTCCACTAAGACTTCTTATCTTTAGAGAAAGAAGCCCTCAGGATGGGACTGAAAATCAATGAGAATAAGACCAAGTACATGCCTTGCACTAAATCATGTTTTAACAATTACCATTTTCAAACTGTAGAGTATAGTTTTGAAGTTGTTGACAGCTTCACTTATTTAGGTTCAGAAATTAACAATAGACACGATTGTACTAGTGAAATCCAAAAGAGAATTACTATGGCTAATAGATGTCTTAATGGAATACGAAAATATATGAAATCAAATTTAATCAAAAGAAAAACAATGGTTTTATTGTATAAAAGTCTTTTAAGGTGATTATTAACTTATGAATGTGAAACTTGGTCCATGTGTCTCGAACAGATGAGAACATGATAAGTATCTACGAATGGAAGATTTTAAAATTCATTTTTGGAGGGATTCAGGAAAATGGAACATGGCGAAGAAGATCAAATCTAGAGCTCTATCGATCATATAAAGAATCTGACATTGTTAACTTCATCAAAATACAACGAATTAAATGGGCAGGTCACTTTATCAGAATGAATGAAGACACCACCACTAAAAAAGTCTTCAACGCTCAACCAATTGGCACACGAAGGAAGAGCAGGCCAAATCTCAGATAGATTGATGGCCTAGAAAAAGATCTCCTAGTTTTAAGAACTAGAAATTGGAGAACACTGGCAGGAAGAAGGCTGGCATGGAAAAGGCTTCTTGAGAAGGCCAAGGCCCACCTTGGGCTGTCGTGCCACTCAGGAAGGAAGGAATAATATTACTATCATCCGGTATTTTATTTAAAAATGAAAATTTACAGAACCATTTCTTTGTATACTTCCCCCTTCTTCACATCACGTTTAGTTTATCAATAATGTTTTAAAAATTATTTATTCCAAATTGCTCATTTGGACTGAGACTTATTTTCAGGGCTGGGCAATCACTGAGCATTTTTATCCTGTGTGTTTGATGGGTAATTTTATAACCTGGTAGCTTTTCCTTTCAGCGAATTTCTAAGTCTTCGAAGTTGCCCCACAATTAGTCTAGGAAATTTACTAGTGAATCATGAAGATTTGCACATGCTTTTAGCTTCTTTGAGTGTGTATGAAACTATTATAATAAAATCTAATAGATACACTTTTTGAGATATTCAAGTGTATGTTTTGCTAGTCTTTCATTTGTGAGGTATTTTTAACTCAAGAAATGTTCGAAAACATTCTGTTGGTTGTCCGTCTTTTATATGGCGGATAACTACGTCGAGCTTTTCTGTGTGTTTCAAATACGGAGTAGAGTCAACTGCAGTCAAACCTCCATATAAAGAACCTCTATATTGAGAATTTTCCTATATAGCGAACTTTTTCCTGGAACCTGGAAGATTTAACGATTTTCGTCGTAAAATTACCTCTATAGCGAAGTACATTTTCTATATAACGAAATTTTTCTTTTGTGATTGAATTCTTGTTCTTCCTTTTTTAAATGTATTTCTGAAAAAATTTCAAGTTATTCTCTCTTTAACAAATTTTATGGGGGTCATAAATCTTGAACTGGTTTTATAAGATCCTAACTCTGCGAGAGCGTTAGAATTCTGGACGTTTCATTCAAGAAGCGCAACCTTTAACCCCCATTGTCCAGTTCACTAGAAACATCTTCGATATCTTCTTTCACACTCGGTGGAGTTGTCCCGTGTCCCCACGTTTTAATTATAAAATAATGTATGTTTAATATTACTTACATGCTTTAAATTATATAAAATATCTTCAAAATTAATTAATTTTAGTATAAAATTATTTTCTTAATATTGAAAATACAGTGAATTCTTCGACATTCTGTTTTCTTGTTTTTCTTGCAGTTTTTCTTTCTTTTTTGATGGGTAAGGTATATAAAATAAATATATATTAATTTTAAAAAAGGTGTGAATAACTACTTTCTTTAACATATAGTGTTTATGAATTTAAAATTTGTCTTATGTGGTTTATAAAGTATATTAAATGTGATGAACCTCTATATAACGAATTTTCAATAAGACGAACTTTTTTCCGGGATTTAGTGACTTCGTTATATAGAGGTCCGACTGTAATAGAATCTAGAATCATTCATTTTAACTACATTGCCCAAACAGAGAAGCAAGCAAAAAAGTGAAGAAAGCGTTGCGAGACAGCCATGTATGAGTATAAAATAGAGAATACAGGTGTGACAAAACGAAACAAACAAACAAAATTATAATTTAATACATTGGAATGATATAAAGAACATAAAATGAGGTTTCAGGGAAACAATTTGGTTATGACAAATCAGTATTTGTAAATGACAAAATACTGATTGTTTGGAAATGATACAGTATATTTAATATTGTGTGTGGTTCTCCCAAACTGCTAAGACTGCCACACGCTTGTTTAACATGGATGCGATAAGGTTACCGATGAGATTTGGAGGAATACTGTTCCACTCTTGACGAAGTGCCACCTCCAATTCTTGGACAGTAACAGGAGGCCTTGATCTTGCAGCAACGCGGGCGTCTGAGTGTGTCCCAAACATGCTTAATTGGATTAAGATCAAGAGAACACGCTGATCACACAAGATAATACGGTCCCACTGAATCACCTCTTTTTTTTCTTTTACTTCTTCTTCCAATAGGGCTGCTTGGTATTTTTACCATTGCAGACCTAGTACATTCTCCAGGAACTGGTATCACTTTTTAGTGCGGCACCATCTAGGCGACACCAATCGCCACTGGTAATTTTGACCCCTAGTTTCCTCCCTAGAGGGAGGCACCTGAGCTCTGACGATGCAAAATTGTTCTGGGAATTTAATTTTTCCGAGAGCACCCAAGCCAAACAAGCACTCAAGGGATCTTTTACATGCTGCATAATCATACGACATGGACACTGTCGATTTTCTGCATCCACCAAAAATCTACCGACTTGGGCTGGGGTCGAACCCGCAACCTTAGGTGTAAAAGGCCAGCAATAAACCAACTACGCCACCCTGTCGGCCATCCTTTCTCAATATTCGTACCCTTTGGTGCCGAAAAAAGTTTTTCACTAGAGTAAATGGATGGGAAAATGATTAACATGCGATTACTAATTTTTTAACTAAAGCAAATTCCCTATTATTCCATTTTGTTAAATGTCGCAACTCCATACTATAAAATTTTTTTCGCTTATCTAAAAATTCTTGTGTTTATAAATAGGATTACACACATTTCAGTTCTATACTTAGCACATTGCTAAATTTTTTCTAGTTTCATTCTTTTAAAGAATTTGTTATCGAAATCTTTTTTTGTCGAAAAAATCCGGATAGCTCTTATAATTTTCAATAGCTAATTTTCTTAAAATTTGTTTTTAAACTGTTTATGGAATAGATAATGGTTTAAACATTAATAATTGGAGTTCCAGTTAGTTTTTTTTTTTTAAATGTTGATTAACCAAAACAGTTTAACGTTATAGATACAGTTTACTATATGTTCCAGATTGAACATCTCAAGCACAAAAAACTTTATTTACGTTCAAACCACTTTATTAGATTAAACAAAATTTAATTTTTTTTCAACGGCTTTTCAATTTTTCTTCAAGTTAATTTAAATTCAATGTTATGTCTGAAACGTTTAATTTTATCAAAGATTCTGTATAATACAGTTCTGTAAATCTTTGCTTCAACTATTTGAGCCGCTCAGAAGCCAATACGGTTAAGTCCATTTTTTGACTTTAGTAAATTTTGATAAAATAAATAATATTCTTCGTAGTTATTAAAGGTTTTATTCGTTGCTTCTTTTTTTCTATGACCTTGAAAAAAAGAAGCAATGAGTAAATCCTTTAATCAAAAATATCAAAAAATGGACTTAACCGCATTGGCTTCTGAGAGGCTCATTTAAAACAATGCATATTTCTTCCATGAAATCAGCATATCTACCAAAAAATGTAGTGTGAACTGTAGTGAGAAATGTAGTGCATGAAATTTATATGATAAATATCGTATAATTTTTTTCCTAAATTGTCTAAATGCATGTCACATGAAACCATAAAATTTATGACTTGATTAACTTTTCCTGGTTTCTTTGAATTCGCGTTAAATTTCCCGATTTTTGCAATAAAACCCTATTATTGAGGGCCGAATTCATTTTGAAACAATTTAACAAAACCTATTTCTTTCCCAGTCATATTAGGAGTTCCATTTGTCAAAACGGGAGTATAATTTTTTTTTGAGGGGGGGAGAAGGATTTATTATAAGTACAACTGCAACTTTATAGCCATCAGTACCGCTCTTTTATGCTTTCTGATACATTTTATAATTTTAAAAGTCGGTTAAGCTATCGGTTGTTTCATTGAGACAAATTAAGATATAGTCATAGCTATCATTATTTTTGCAAAGTTGATCAGAAAAATAAGCACTCTAAACTTTTAATAATAAATTCATTTGGTCTTCGTCAGTCTAACTATTGAGAAATGACTTCTTTTCTTTCTTCAGTATTATTTTCGACAATTTCTTTATAGTCAGTATCATGCTTTCGCTTGATAGATGACAATCGACAAACAATAATTTCAGAACACAGACCGCAACTGCTTTTATCTTCAAGTTCACCAAAGTAGTAATTAATTAACACTCCAAATATAAACTAAACTTTGTACATCCTTTGCTTTCTGATTTTTTCATTAGAATAATTTGAACCGTAAAAATATTAATTTTTGGTTATATTTAAAATAAAACACATATTTAGGCTATTCAGGACTACACCCAGGCAAGTACTGAAAGACATCTGTCAAGTCAAAAGTGTCACATTTTATCGATTCACTATATGTGGGGTATCTCTTAACCATCTTCATCAATATTTGCTACTCGAACTTATAGATAACTTTATTATAAACTCAGATTTTCACGTTCTTTAACAATATATATATGTTAAATCCTCAGCTCTTTATATGTCAGTTCTGATAAGCTTCTTACCAGGACAACTCAACCCACATGCCGCATAAGTACTTTGACTTCAACTTCAGCGGACTTACTGAAAACACGTGGACGAACTACTCGCTCCCTCTTGATCGACGCTGGAATACTACTCGTCTCTTATCATGGCTTGGGGTATAGAACGATTTTCTGAAGTATTGAAATAAAGTACCATTTGATAAACGGCTGCACTTTCCATTACTCCAAGTCTTGATATATATATATAATTTAACCGTATCATTTTGCATTGGTACACATGCCATGTAATTGCCAACCCTGGTTTAGAGCCTTGTATTTGTCTGAATAATTAATCAACCAATTGCCACTCATTTACCTCAATACATCCATTCCTAGAGCTTTTGTCTTTAAGTATATAAATTTGGTTTCACCCACCCTCATTTGATTTTCATTTCCAGTAAATCATTCTTTTTTTGCCCCAGTAAAATGAAACGAATGTGGTGATTTCTCATATGTCCTTGTCAGTTTTAATGAATTTACGAAGCCCAACCATTGTTTTATCTCACACCAACCCCCATATTTAACAGAAGTTGTCATTATCGTGAAGTTTTTGAATAATATTAGAATAAAGTTCTTAACCAACCCTTTCTTTTAGAGAAAAATAACGTGCTACGGCGGGAAATGATTTAAATACGATTGTTTTCTCCATGTGTTCTTTTTTTCACTGTTCTGTTAGTTGAAATATGATTGAAAGAGATAACGAATTGATTTCTTTCTTAAGATTTGATTTTCGATTCTTTATTTTTGTTTGTTCCAAAAGTTCATTTGTTTTTCGTGCAATGTTAAAGAACATAGTATATAATACCCATTTTTAATGGATAATGAAAGTTATCTTGTGATATATTGTTAATTTAAAAATGCCATAATTAAACAAGTATATTTCGAGGTGCTACCCTCCCACCAAAATAAAATTAAATCCAAAATTAAATTTTTTTTATCAAATATGTATTATTAAAAATAACACTTGTCACATATTTAAACATAATATAAAAAATTTAAGAGAAATTTTATATAAAAGAAATTTTAAGTTTTAAAACACACAAGAAAAAATTTCAGTACGAGAGGAAAAAAAAAGTATCAAATATTTTAATTTTAAAAATTAAAATATTTGATATATAAAATATTAAAAATATATGTATATATAAAATACATAACCATACCGAATTTCGTGATGTCCCAGAGTAAAATCAGAGATTTTTGCATTGTTTTTTATGCTTCAAAAAGAAACCACACACAAAAGAGGATTTTAATAGGTTGAAATAAATTACTTCTTTTATGCTAGTGGTATTAGAAGATGACGCTAATATAGGATCATTTTTCTGCAAGAACAGTTTAGATCCTTTTCCTTAACAATAGCCTTAATATAGCCAATGTGCTTAGCGAATTTTCTAAAATATCAGCTGACACGTTTTGAATCTAGATTAGGGGTCGGCAACCTATGAAACGGGCCACATGTGGCACGCGGTACAATTCTCAGTGGCCCTCTGCAGTACTCTACAAATTTGTCATTATTTGAGTGGATGGAAGGTGATAAATTTGTAATCGACCTACCTTATTTGACAAACATTTTCAGAATTACGGACATTTACGAAAAAATCTGAAAGATAACTCCAAAATATAAATTTACAGCTATTTTGTAAGTTATTGAATGTCTTTTCTGGACAGATTTAATTGTTTGAAGAGAAAAATTGCATATACTCTACTTTCTAGTTTTAATTCTACAAATCTAAGTAAAAAATCTCTCCTCTAATGAAAAATATTTAGAGTCCGCAAAGAAATTGTTTAACAACTGAATACTTAGAATTGTTTCAAACGCATCATACCCCTGATTTTGTTATATGAAAATATATAGAGAGGGTGGAGCAAACATTAAGTTCGCATTAAAGTTTTTATTTATCTTTTTTATTTAACTTTAATGAAGGGAAATACTTATATTTTATGTTGTCTATTTCTTATTTTAATAAACCTGTTTAAATGTGCTTAATATATGTACAGTTTTAATTTTTTGCCATTTTTGTTGAAGAAATAAATATATTTTATGCTGTTTATTTTTATGCTAAGAAATTAATTTAAATGATAAAATTAATATAAAATAAAACTCCAAACCTGTATTATTGACCTTTATTCTCTAATTTTGCATGCATTATCCGGAAAAATCGAAATGCTTCTAATGTGTTCTACAGAGTGGCACGCTGAATCATATGGTAGATTGGTTTGGCAAGCCACAGCTAAATGGTTGCCGACCCCTGATCCAGATCATCCAATTACTCAAAATGTAAACTTAAGAATTTTTAAAATTCTACCAAAACTTAAGGAAAATATCTACGAACAAAACGAAAAATTAGTTTAATCAAGATCCTACAATAAGATAACTTTTTGTTTTATTTACGATTCGTAAATAATGAACTATTAATTTTGAAACTTAAGAAAATAATATTGTTGTGTCTTGGCTGAAGTATAAGGTAGCGTTTACGGTCAAACAGCTAATCGTTAAAAATCACTTTATTTCTGGGTTAAATAATTATCTAGAATACACTATTAAAGTTCAAAGTATTCCATTGTTTACTGGGAAGAAGGAAAAAAAATAATAAATAAATAAAGTCACGGACAAAAGTCTCGTAGGGGCCGCTAAGCCGTTGAGGCGTTTTTGTTATCCACTTTCATTCGTCGGTCGTTCTACTTCAGAAGTCCTGTACATCAGTCTATTGGTCCTGAGGGCGCGCTCACCCCGATATTCACCAGAATTGCCGATAAATTCTTTCTCCATCGAGACCAGGAAAGCGAGGCAAGAGCACTTTTCGGTCCTGCGGACGCTTGTCACCCACGACTTTTTAATCCAACAAGATCAGGAAACGTAAATAGTGAGTCTTTTTTTTTACTGATCCCGCATCGAACCTTTTAAACTCCAGGGGTG
Organism: Trichonephila inaurata madagascariensis; assembly: GCA_019973955.1. Classification (NCBI taxonomy): domain Eukaryota; kingdom Metazoa; phylum Arthropoda; class Arachnida; order Araneae; family Nephilidae; genus Trichonephila; species Trichonephila inaurata. Next base: position 115,344 of record BMAV01025679.1, on the reverse strand, counting down.
GGTCACCTACATTCCCCTCGCTACTTCTCATTGGTGGGCCACAAATTTTGCACTTGTCGCCTCCGACGTTATTCACACTCCACTAGTGCGTGAGAACAGTGGTCCAGCTCTGATCTCTCCAGCGACAAAGGCCTGTGTCCAACATCTGGAGGTCATAATTCGACCGGGCCTACTTTTCGCCGAGGGCTGTTTCTGCGACACTCCTTGGCACCAGAGCTTTCTATAGAGTTTGGCTCCGTCAAGGGGGCAACACAAAAGGGCTATGTCTCGTCTATTGAGTGTTCGGACAAACAGGCGTCTGTAAGTCAGGAAGTAAAGAAAGAGTAACGGCTATAAAGCCATTCTCTCAAACAGTTCGCAAGTGTTATGCCTCTGGCGTAAAGGGTAAACCACCGGTGCCTTTTATAGAGACACAATGTCCCGGGCAGTCAAATGACCCTCCATACGTTAATATTGACATGTACAGAGGGGTGCGAGTTCTGCAAAGGAGCCAACGTTACAATATTCTTTAGCCAATATTTGTCACTTGAGAGCTACCAGAACTCATAAAACTCTTAAAATGTAACATTTTCAATTTCCCGCTATGAACATTTAATAGTTCCAGGGTATCTCGAATGCAACTAAATTAAATTACTAAGTCCTTAATTGCATGATCCTTCTAAACTGAATTAGAAAATAGGCTAAATTCGAGTTTCTGTTTTCTTTATCTCGTTATCTTCGGTATCGTCAAGTCAGACGCCTTTACTCCAAAAGAATAATAAATACAGTTGGACTCCGATTTACCGAACTCCTAAAAAGCGAATTTTCCATTTCCCCCGAATAAAATGAAGGCAAAAGATCCCATTCAATGAATAGTATAAACCCTGGATTAACAAATTATTTCAACAGCCGAAATTTTTTTTTGTTAGTTTGGATTAGGAAAATCTGGATTTTTTTTTCCAAATGACATATCCTTTTTTTCCGGAAGAGAGAGAGAGAGAAAAAAAACCCTTTTTTTTTAAGCAGCAAATTTTGTCGGGAAAGATGCGGATGATTCATGAGTGTAACCTATCCCGTGAGTTTTGAATAGGAAAGGAAATTCTTTTCTTATTCCTTTACTTTTTTACCCAAAACACAAGGGATATTTTACGGTTTTGTAGAAAATTTTGCTTTTGAAAACTTATGAAGCATGGCAGAAATTACATTTTCTAATGTTTGGAAACTGTAAAAACATATCGCATGCAGCAGGATGTAAAGAACGCAGTATTTTCTTCTCTGCTCAAATTCGAAAAAGAACTCTTTCGAGTCAGGAATCAAAAACATTGTCAAACATCTATTTTGTCAGTATTTTAAAATTTCAAATTAACTAGTGCGTAATAATTCGCAACTAGTATTTTTAGCTACTGAATAAAAAGTGTAGTTTCTAACTATAGAATTTCCTAAAGGTAAAAGCAATATATATTTACTCGAGCGAATAACCCCGAATTAATGAATAATATGTTGGGTCCCGATGAATTCGTTAAATCGGGGTTCGAATGTCTACTCCGAGCTCTATTATAAGTCAAGTCGATGCATTAATAAAATAAATATATATAAATCATTATCTTTTGTAAAATTCAGAAAAAAAGTCATCGATATATTTTTGAGGTATATTTAAAGTTTTTATTCCAGAAAATGAATAATTTGAGATTCCAGCTTTCCAATTTCGATCATTTACTAACAAATACTGCAAGAGAACACCTATCATTAGGGATTGTATGTGGGTAGGAATAACTTTCTCCCACCATTAAAATGTTAATTACAGTTTAAAAATAAAGATTTTCTTTGTTCTGTTGGTAATATTGCTTCCTTTGCGAGGAATTTAAATTTCCATGTATATTGTCTTTAATATCTTGTATCTCGTAAATGAAGGCATTTTTGTAAAATATTTTTCCAGAGTACATGTTCACTCTTCAAGTAATTCCATGTGTTTTCCCCAAAAGCATGATTTAAAATTAATTTTTAAAAAGGGATGGAAATGTTTGCATTGCCACCATATCGTTTAAACTGTAGAAGTAAAGTTTCAGTAGCTTTTCACAATTGCAGCATTTTGCAAAATAATTTCTTTAAAAACATTAGATTTATAAATGAATATTCAGATACCAATGTGTAATCTTTCCAATTTCCTATCAAAGGAAATTATCTTGATCATAGAATTTTCAAGAATTATTTCTAACATAAATCTCACGAATTGTATTAAATCAAATTCTTATCTTATTTTAAAGATTATCTATTTACTCTCGTATTATGTATAAAATAAAACTGTTTTGATATTTTAGCAAATTATATCTAGATTACCAATGAAATTGTTTGAACTCGAATATTCGATTTTTATTGAGACCAGAAATTAATAATTTTCATGTCCAGAAGTGAAATGATTTACACAATATAAAAATTACAGCTTTGGTAGTATGCAATTTCGGTACTTACGTATTATTGCAATCTATTGGTGACATTATATGAAACCAAGCCCATGATTACCAATTCAGAGCATACGACACATGCGAAATTGCGGTTGCCAACTTGGCGAGTTATCTTCAACGTTGGCGATTGTTGCGATAATAAGTACTGCAATTTTTAAGGCATTAAATTTGGAATTTAACAGCTATATTTTCTTAAAACAAACTTATTTCTTCAGTTATTGCACAAGTTAATATTTAGTTTTTTCTATAATGAAAACAGTTACGCAAAACAAAAGAACTCTTAATCTGTCTAAAAAATTAGAATTTTCTTTTCAATATTTCCAATGTAGAAATTTAGCTCTAGAAATTAACCAACACAAACAATAAATAGACAAAAATTACTTTGAAAAAAGTTTATTGAATCCACATTTTTATTATTTCAAAAACATTAAACGAACACATACAATGTAAAAGCATTCCAGTGTGTGAACGAAATAAACCTGATCACAGTGCTTTTTAAGTGGTGGGAAACGTGGTAGCAATGAGGAATTGTCAAATTCTACGATGAAAACCGTACAATCAAAATAAAACACTACAGTTAACAATTGAGATGCACATATCTTGAGTTTTGTCGACAAGAGTTAGCAATATCACGATAAAACCATACAAAATGAGCACCATTGACAGAATTCATAGCATTTTAAATTTTGAAGATGAGTTGTTAGAATCAATTGTTTGTTTCCAAATGGGTAGCTGATTTAATAAAAGTAAATAGTTTCACGACAAGGTATTAAAGTTCTACGTGTAAAAGGGAAATAGTACCACATAAGCACAATAGATGGCAGCACGATGTTCTTCAAGTGACGGCAAGGTTAGAGAAAAGCACACACTTCTAAAACATAGCATCAAGTTCACGTTAATAACGGGCTTTAAGAAACATTTTTTTTTCTTTTATAAAAATCCCTAAAGTTCAAGAAATAACGAAGAGATTTAATAATTTAAATCAAAAGAAGTTTATTAAACCTATTCTTCACATTTCCCTTCATTATATCATAAAAATAACCTAGAAAGAGAATGATCTCAGCTCCAAATTAAACTCACTTTTATCCAACATAACTATTGTAATCTCTTTTACAAAAAAATTCTTTAAACAATAAATAAAGGGGGGGAAACCTGAATGCTTGATAGAATATGAAACTAAGCAATACTGCTTAAGTGTTTAAAAAATAAAATAAATAACAAAGAAACGAACACAGTACAAGAGTTAACTTCTATTTTAATGAATAATTATCCACTAATAATCAACTGTCTACTATACAAACTACATTTTAATTAAAAAAAATCTAATATCTAATACCATTTCTACACTCAAACTAAGGATGCGATTTAGTTAAATGAAAGTTAAAGTAAGTACAAAAAAAAAACTTACAAAAATTAAGTGAATACAAATAACTATGCACTTAAAACGTCAGACTAAATTATGTGTATCACAAAAATTCACATCTATAAGCTACTATAAAATCACACCAAAAGATATTTATCGTACTAGTCAAACTAATTTGAGGACATTCAAAGCTTGGTAGGTCAAAATCGTGCAGCATGATTTAGTATGAAACACATATTTTGTACACTGAAAAGTATGAAATTCGCACTTTATGAAATTTGCTTGCAATTTTAAAACATATATGCATACTTTATATTTTTATGAATCTATAATCATAGTAGACTTCTAGTTCTACAATCAGAAAAGTGCTGCATTATGCTTGTGACTGCATATGTTTATTTTAGCATTAACTATATCATGCTGTGATATGCAGAAATCTCTATGTGTAGTAGCAATACATATATCAATTTAAATATATAAATAAGTATAACTCATTTCAAGTTATGCTTTAGGTAAAGAACACAAAATCAGTTTAAAATCAATTATTTTGATTCAAATATTCAATCACATTCATAAAATTAAATTTAATTGATGTAAATTTATAAACACAGAATATGGTATAAAAGTCACTAGCCACTTATTAATGAAAAACAAAAAAATTTTGTGTAATTCCTTTTTTCGATCCTATTAAATATTTAATAATTTTTGGATATGATTTATTACCATAAATATTATTTAATGAGCAACGTTAGGATGTTAATAATATTTCACACTTTGTTGTTGAAAATTACACAAAGACACAATTAGTATGCTAGAAATAGCACACATAACAAATAGTCAATCTCAAGATATAAAAAAAAAGAATCAATTTTGAATATTTATTAAATATTTAGAGGCATCATCAACAAAATGGAAATCACATTCACCAGAATTAATAAGCATCTTTATTTTTCATTTGAAATTAAGTTAAGGGGGAAAAAAACAGAGTAAGTAAGCCTTAAACATTTCACATAATTTTAGGCAATTCACTTTTTTAAGGAAGAATATCAATTCTGAACCAGAAACATAAACAGCAATAAATCACAGATATGACTATATTCTTGAAAAATTAAAAGAATTAAAGGGAAACATGTCACTTTCGTTAATTTAAAATCATATCCAAAAATGGAAATGGATAAAGATTAACGAAATACTTCTTTCTTTTAGTTTTCATTAACATTTCAATTTAGTCAATATTTTCAATGGTTAGCAGCTTTTTCACCTATCTGTGTAAGGAAACATCAATGAATAAGACATTAGAAATTTATGCAATGTTATGACCATCACAACTAGTATTTATGTCTTGGTGAATCATTGTAACTGTGTTGATTAGTGATTATATATCTACTACATCAAATTATTTAATAGTTTCTAAGAGCTCGCGTATAAAAAAGGAAAAAAAAAAAAAGAGAGAAAATACTGCCATTGTACATATAAAAAAGAAACACTTTTAAGCTTCCATAACTAAAAAAAATGCAAAAAAGTAGATCACAAAAAGATAAGCAATCCCTTCATTCTCTTTTCTATTTAAGCAGGCATGCAATGTAGACAATGAAAATACATTTTAAAATTAAATTCTTTTACTTTATTGGGAATTGCTTAAAATAAAATTGAATTACAAAGAAAAAAAAATCACTTCAATAAAAAAAAACTGATAACAATAACAAAAATTAGAAGTAAAAAAAAATCTATATTAAAACATGTTATATTACAAAAATTTCAAAGAATTATCTATATTTATGAAATGCATTTCATATTAAACACTTTATGCATATCCCTTTTATCAGTGATAAATATGGTGATACTACTCTAACACATTATACTCTACTTTAAACAACAATGATACATATTGACACAATTCAAATTATTTTGGTAATTATGAAATGAGGGTTGTTTCGTCATTCAAATAGGGGGGGGGGCTTGCAACAACGCTGGTTTCCGACAAAAATTTAAATTCCGTTAATTTGCGAGATGTTCACCACGCATCCGTGTAGCGAATATCACATTCTTGTAAGGCTGGTAAATTTTGCTGAAAATAAGAAAAATTAAAATGAGATTGGAACAAAATAAAAAAAGAATGCATATTGGTATTTTTCTTTGAAAATTCAGAAGCATCTGCGTAAAACAGAATATTGTGCATATTTACCTTTAATTTTTCAAATGTCTGGGCTGTTAAGCTTGTGCTGTTTAAGTTAAGTTTCTTAAGACTTTTCATGCCTGTGAAGAAGTATGAAGACTTAAATAATATGTAATTATGATTGCACACATTCAAGTAAATTAGATTCTTAAAAATTAAAAAAAAAAAAAACTGTTCTAAGTAACAAAAGCTCATCGATCATATAAAACACTATAAAACAACAAAAGAGCTACTGGCGACAGACCACGTAATTTTGAACCTCGATCAAGAGACAAGGACACTAGAGCTAGCAACCCCTCTCCAAACTACCACGCTTCGCCATGAGAAGACTCTGAGCCAGTGGTGTAGCTTGGACTTTCGCCGCCTGGGTCCGACCGGAAATTGGTCGCCCATTTTAATTATTAATCAAGAAAATTAGTAAAAGTAAAAAAAAACAGCTTTAAATTTTTTTTATTGATTAAAAATGCACTTTTCGTGTTTTTTTTTCACAGCAAAATCTTTTATACAATTGCCAATATCAATACGTATGTCATATTCAATTGCCAGAATAGCTAAATTTGTTAGCCTTAACGTGGACATAGTCGATCTGAGTTAATTTTTGATTAATTTTAGCTTAAGCTTCTTTCGCAACTGGCATTACTGAAATCAGATGCTAAAAAAAATTCTCAACATTATGATAATGTTTGGTAAGCCACCTTCAAGTTTGGACTCAATAATATATTTTAATAAACCCAGAGAGCCGGACCTAATGAGTTCTTTTTTACAGCCCGGGTCTGTTGCAGCTATGAAAGCTTGTAGACGTACGCGCTCAAGTTGGAATTCTTCTTTATTAATGTCTTGAGAAGCTTCATCTAAGTTAAGTTCATCCATAATATCACACTTCAGGCCTTAAAAAAGCATATTTTTGCACAAGATTCTCCAACTGTTGGAATCTTTCTCGAATTTCAGCAGTTACTCTGCCTATTGAAGAAAACATTGTTCGCCTCAAGTCATCCTTCGTACGATAACTGAACATCTTTACTTCCGTCGCCAAATATATACTTCCTGATTCATCTTGGGGGTTCAAAAGAAATTTCAAACTCTTCACATAAACCTTTAACATATATTAAAGCGTCATCCACGAATTCCTCTCGTTTTGCTTCTAATACGGTCTGTAAAGCACGTATTTTTTTAGCACATTGATGGATATTTAGTTTCTCTGCAAATAATTTTGAGCATCATTGACTTCACACAATACCGATTGCCAGATGCCTAAGTAACATAAAAACAAGTGCGATTGCATATAGCGACTAATAAATTTCCTGCATCTGTGCGTGTATTAAAGCTTCCGTCTGTTTCGTCGCGCGAGCGCGATTTGGAGTTTGAAATATTTTTTGAATTTAAACATCGCGGTGCTTGCCACCGCCCCTTTTCGTTTGCTGCCCGGGCCCATGGCCCCCTCTGCACCCCTTACGCTACGCCACTGCTCTGAGTCTCAACAGATTTTACGTGTGTTAGTCTTTCTACAAGACGGTCTTCCATGGCATATGGACTCGAACTCATGATACGAACACAATCCATTCATCATAGGTGGAATAGGTAAGTATTAAATATATTGCAAAATTTTCAAAGAGCAACAGAAAGGGTTTAAATATATAATTTCAAAACTCTTAAATATCCATCATTCTTATAAACTTCACACAAAAACTGTGCACATTAAATGCTGAATCATAAAAAAAAAAAAATTCAAAACCTTATATTGAATATTAATTAAGTCGCTAATAACAATTTTCTCTCTCTCTCTATATATATTAAAGACAGGATAAAATACAGGAACTTCATAGAAGGGATTTTGAGGACATTTGTTTCCGGTACTTTATTAAAAGATAAATTTGTTTTCAGAAATAATTTATTTTCTTTTTTATTTAGAAGATTTTGATTTTATATATACTTGAAGAAATGGCTTATTAAGGAACGGATCAAGGAATCAACGGAAATGCGGAATTTTACATTGATGAAATACTTTTAAAGAGGTCCGTTAGGCTTTTTCGTAAATTTAATGCTCTCAAGGCTTAGGGGAATTGAATGAAAATTACTAATTAACGGAATTTCAAATTAAATAAATTTTATAAATACAATTTGTATTGATTTTGTCCTATCATTTCTTTAATTAGTTCTTCATTTTTTTAAAATAAGTTATTTATTTTACGATGCAGCATAAAACTATCTGTGTGTGTGTGTGGTGGGTTTTATTCCCTTAACCTTTTGAAAATAAAGTTAAGAGAAGAAAAAATGTTTCAAACACCCTGAGAACCACATAAAAAATTGGTGAAACAATGTACATGATGCGTTTCAAAAATCTGTTAAATTTAACTATTTTGGCCATTTTTTTAAAAATTTTATTTATACAAGGGCTGTTTTTTAAGTAAAGTCCGTTTGTTTAAAAAAAAAAATAGCGACAATATTTTGTTTCAAAAACTTTTATTTTAGGATTGTACATACTTTTTTCGATTTTTCTACATAGCTGCCGAGGTTATTAATACACTTGTCATACCTTAGAACTAGGTTTTGAAAACCCTCTTCAAAGAAGTCTGCCGCCTGGTCGGACAGCCAAGAGTTGACGGCCGCTTTCACTTCTCCGTTATCACTAAAACGCTTCCCGCCAAGACTGTGTTTGAGGTACCGGAAAGGTGGAAATTGCTGGGAGAAAGGTCGGGACTGTATGGTGCATGGTCCAACACTGATCCCAGCCAAAAGATTCGATTAACTCCCGAGTCGTTCGAGAAGTGTGAGGCCTTGCGTTATTGTGGAGGAGCAAAACACCTTTTGACAGGATGCCGTGCCTTTTTTTTTTTGCAATGCTCATCGGAGCTTCCGTAGAGTTGCGCAGTAGGCACCTGAGTAGATCGTTGTTCCTTGTTGCATAAAGTCCACCATCAAAACACCGCGCTGGTCCCAGAACACTGTTGCCATAATCTTGCGCTTTGAATGCGTCTGTTTGGCTTTGACCTTAACGGGAGAGGATGTGTGTCGACATTCCATTGACTATTGACATTGACTATTTTTATCACAGCATCTCCAGAAACGATTCAACTCAACATGTCATCCCCTTCTTCCTCGTAACGAATCAAAAAGTCCAATGAAATGGCAAACATCTTCTCTTTGTGTTCCGCTGTGAGTAGCCTGGATACCCACTGAGAACACAATTTGTTAAAGTTGAGGTCTTCAGTCTCAATTTTGTACACCACCGACCGAGAAACGTCGGGAAATTTCAATGAAAGATTGGTTATCGTGAATCTCCTGTTCTCACGAATTTTTGTTTCAACTGCTTGCATCAAATCATCAGTGATTACAGAGGGCCAGCATGAGCGTTTTGCGTCATAGACGTTTGCTCACCCATCTTTGAATTTCCTGATCCATTTACGACCTTTGCTATCACTGATTTTCTGTGCCATAAGCTTCTGTCATCTGGCAATGAATGTCTGCAGCCTACATGTTTCTCACTGTAAAAAAAACGAATAACAGACCGTATTTCCCACTTGGCGGGTGATTCAATCTTCTTAAACATTTAAAAGACGCACAGCGAATCTTACACGACTGCTACAGAACTGGAAATGGCGCGAGTGTGTTCGCAAAGGATGCTGGTTAGTGATGCAGAGACTCGTTGTGGCAAAAGCACGAACTAGGGAGCTATACGCGCCAGCGGACCTTGCTTTAAAAATAGCCCTCATATATGTATGAAAATAAGGATCACTCTAGGAAAAATATACACCTAATTTTCGACACGAATTTTCTTTCCACTCATCAAATATTGACTTATCTGATCGATTTATTTTGTTTTTTCCCTTTGATTGGACATAACTTTAGAGAACTTGGGAAACAATTAAGTTCAAACTAGGATCGTCTTCTAACCGTTGAAAAACCTTCTACCGTTCTAAAATGAGCTCGTGGTGGCAGCGTTTTAAAGAAATAGTTCCCCGAAATGTAAGATACATTTTATTTAAAAAATCGAATTTTTTTCACAAGCAAAAAATAACGTTGGAACACAGCATTTATCTTTTCCCTAGATTATTATATGTAAAATGTTTATAATTTGAATCTTATTCATTTCCAGCAATATTTGCTCATTAAAAAGAATACTTATTTTTTACCCTTTTAAGATCGAAAGGCTTTATAGAAATATTCAATACCTCATGACGCAAATGAAAACAAATCGCTAATCGCAAAGAACACAATTTAGATTTCTACTTACTAGCTAGGCATTGTAAGCCTTTGTCACTGACTGGAGTTTCACATAAATTGAGAGTTTGTAATTTAGATAGGTGCTCAGAGATCAACAAAAGTCCTCCATCTCCAAACTAAATGAGAAAAAAAGCCTCGTTAAACAAGCATTACAAACAACAACAACAACAAAATAATAATCAATGCTAACATATATTGGGCAAATAGGGAAAGCACTTAAAATTTAAAAAAATGAATCGATAGCAGACGTGATCTTTAACTTGCATTTATATTTATGGTTTTTTGTACTTTCACTCATTATATTCAAACATTAGTAAATTTTAACATAGAGATAAATCACACTGTAACGACACGAAAAAGGAGTAATTTAAAAAGAGACACAAATGAGAAAAACAGCGACAGTTTGTTTTCATCGTTTTTGCGGTCACAACAAGTTATTTTTCTTTATAATGAAAAAAGACTTTTTTTTTTTTGCGTATCACGCGATACAAGCGTTTGTTTATTTCTACTATGTTCTAGTTTTCAAATGAATATTTGGAAAAAAATGGGAGATAAAAATTATTCAAAACCAAAAAAAAAGCTTGTGTTAAATGTAATGGATTTTTGTGACTGACGATTTCCAAGCAATTTGTATATCATGTGATTGGTTAATCGCTTCTCTTTTAGTACAACACGGCTATGGTTCCAGTATTATGAGACCTTTTCCATTTATACTTGTACTACATGAATAAATTTTTATTGTACAAGTAATAAACATGAAAACACAATTCCCTAACATGACATAAATCAGAAAAAAAAATTATTACTTGTGAATGAACGAATGATTGTATCTAATTTTCATACAACCTAATCTTTACCGAATATACGAAGGTAAGTCAAAAAGTTAAAAGGACTTTTGCAATTTCTCTTTCCAAGGTTTGGCAACAGTGCCAGTATCCAGCGTTGATTGAGGGGTAGTCGGCAACATTTCTATACAACGAGTCACTTGTCTTTCCTCGTATTCGTTGGGGTGTAGCCAGGGCCACCTTTCCTTGGCACGTGCTTAGGGCGCAAAATATATGGGGGCGCAAAAGATTGGAGTGTGAAAAAGGAGAGAAAAATTAAAATTACAACGAGCGTACCATCGCCTAGCGAATCGCGAGAGAAACATTTCTGCCCTCAAGAGAGTAAAGACTAAAATGAGATCTTTTATGAAGAAGAAGCACCCCGCGGGCGCTGGATCTCTAAAGCAAGCATCACCTTTGACTATGGACAGTGAAAAGCTTAACAGTTTGATGTTGCCATGCACTCATAATGATATTGCAATGGAAATTGATTACAATGAAGTTATTAATGATTTTCTAGAAAAAATTATTCGTTTTCCTAAGAAAATCTTCGTTGTACAGGTACAATGACAGTAACTCAATAAAGAACAATGATGTCAAAAAGTAAGATAATACAGCGATAAGCGATGAAAAAAAGATAATTAACAAGTTAAAAACAGTTCATACAAATAATGTATATTCTATACTGTACTAATTTACAAAAGGGAGGGTGGTCCGTGATGCCGTAAAGTGAGAAATGAACAAGAGTGGCCACAAACCATACCACTATTCTTTCCTTACGATTGCCAGTCCATAACACGGCGGGTCCATAGGTGGTGGATAATGGAAATACTATTCTAACAGTAAAAACAAAGGGAAAAGAGCATGAAAGTCGAGGCAAAATCCCTCCCAAAACAAAACAGGAAGAGTAAGAATGAAAGAGGAAGAAGGGGGTGCACTGGAAATAGGGAAAGGGGCGTAGCTATTGAAGTGCCAAGGGCGCCGGGGAGGTTAAAAACGGCCCTGGGTGTAGCAGACCATTCAACATGGCTGCTCCATCGTCGATCTTTACCAAGGAGGACAATAATTCGCATTTTGTTTGCAGAAGGTGTGGTTCCTGAGGAAATTATTCGTCGCATACAAGCCCACTATGGTTACAACTTTTTATCCCGAAGCAAGATTTACGAATGAATAGAGTGCTTCAAACAGGGAAGAACTTGATGTCACAACGAAAGATCGGACAGTCCATCGACGTCAACCACTGAGGGTATAGCGATGGAAGGGATGGCTAGTATCGAGAGCACATTTATCACACCTTCCACAAACAACAAAAAAAAGAATCACTATCCTCCTTGAAGATCGACAACGGAGCAGCCATGTTGAACGGTCTCCTACACTCCAACGACTGCGAGGAAAGACGAGTGACATGTGCAGAAGTGCTGCCGACTACCCCTCATTCAGCACTGGATACTAGCAATATTGCCAGTGCTGGTTCATCCAATGGGTGCTTAGAGAGGATGCTCAGAGGCCTGGATAAGCTGGACTTAACCAGGTATTCTGGTAATAAATTTCGATCCTCCAGTGCTAAGGGGGCCCGTAGATCTTCTGCGCCAGGGCTAGAAATAAGCTTAAATCAGCACTGACTATAGCCAAATTTTGGAAAGAAATTGCGAAATACCATTACTTTATGAATTTCCCTAGTACAAGGGTTATATATCTGTGTTCTGTACTTTCATTCGCTATGTATGACACTTAATACACTTTTATAATTTCGTTTTATGTCGACAAAAAAGCTTATAGACTGGTCTAAAATTTCTTTAACACCAAATAACCAAGTTCCTTTGTCAGAAAAACTAGATTCAAAAATCTTTTTAAAAACTATTATTTAATCTTGAAAAAAATTATTCTTTTTTTTTAAAAAAATACCTTTTAAAAGATTAATTATCTTTCCTTTTTTATGCAAGTGTAATAAAGTTTAAAATGATGGTAATGACAAAGTTCATTCAAGATATTGAAACATTTCTCAAAAAAATGTGCCCCTCATTTCCTTTAAACATATTTCAGTATTTTTTCCCGCCAAAGAAATAAATCCCCAGAAAAAACAAGCACACAGCGCTCTGTCTTAAAATATACAATTATATGCAAAATACTTTCAAGTTTATTTCTTCTTCCTCTAAGGGTCATTGAATTTGTTTCTAAAAGTGCTGAGTTGAGTTGTTTGAAAAAATTCTGCAACGACTTAATGAGAACAGATTTGAAATAAAAATGTTGTCGGGAAAACAAGCATATATATATATATTTTTTTTAAATTTTTTTATGCATTCCGTTATTTCAGCTTTCTGTGTTTTGAGTTATTTTGCATATTTTAATATCAGCTTCACAAATTTTCACGACATTCTTTCTGAGTTTATTATGCAGCTGCAGTTTCAATTCGCTACCCGGAATATTTGGCACGTGTCACCAAAACCATTCACCATAAAAAAACGGTTCGAATAGTTCAGAGGAATAAAGAGAAACTTTCCGCAAAACATAAGATGAGAAAACTATGCTTATTGATTAGAGTTTTGTTGAGCAAAAACATATTCTTTTTTTTAATTTTGTTAATGAGTTTATTTTCACTTTTTATATTTCTTAGCAGAAACGCCGGCTTAAATTAAACTTGAATTTCCCAGTCAGAAATTTTGTTTTTAATTACAATTAACCTTAAAAATAAAACTGACTTTTTATTTTGTCCTTTTAAGGATATAAAATCACCTAGAATGACAGGGGAAAAAAAAACGCGTTACCATTTTTTTGATTAATGTTGTTTTAGGAAAGGAAGAATTCTTCAATTGATTTCAATAGAACAAGGGATCCTAATCATTTTTGCTTTCTGATCCCTTTCCCCTTGTATGCATATATAACAGTGAGCAAAAACTCAAAAAGTGAGAAAAAAAGGAGACAGTTTTTTCTAATGTTTTTTTTTTTTTAATTTCTAATGGGCTGCGGATTGGTATTTTACCATTGCAGATCTAGAACATCCCCGAAAGCCGGTATCTATTTTTAGTGCGGCACCATACAGGCCGATACCAATCGCGACAGATAGGGACGAGGGAGGCACCTGAGCTCTGGCGATGCGAAAATGAACAAGGATTAATTTTTCCAAGAGCCCCCAAGCCAAACAGACACTCTAGGGATCTTTTACATGCCGTATAATCATACGGCTTTTTCCGATGTATTGCCAAGCAAAATATTCTAAATTGGCATATATAATATCATAAAAACTTTAAGACGTAAGAACATGAAAAAGTAAACAAAAAAGAAATCCTAAGGAAATCTAAAGAATAAAAAAGAACCATACTGAAAATCAGCTTCGAGAACAATTGGACAGAAAAATGTTCGAAATACTTGACAGGTGCCATCCTTATGTTGAGAATATGATATATGACTTGCTGTGCAGAATTTAAATTGCTTACGTAATCTGAGTGCAGGATCATCACAGAACAGTTGACGTATTGTTGTTCATTCGTCTTGTAAGGCTAGTCGTAGCTAAAGAATCGTATTTGGAGTTTGGGTATGTGTTGACAAGCGTCATCTTAGATAATCCCACACGTATTCAATTGGATTTTGATTCAGGAACCTCTCCAGTCAATTCACACGTTGAATATTACCATTTTCCAACAGATCGACAGTTACTCTTCTACAGCCACTGTCTTTGAGTTGTAACGTTGAAGTTCTGAAAAAACTCAGAGCCCATAGCAGCAGTGATTGAACCTTCCTGGACGATGTGAAGGTCAGTATGGATACCAAGCACGATACAACCCAAATCGAGATCAAAGCAAATAAAAAGAAATTCAAAATAGCTCCAACTATTTTTTTTTATGTAATGCTTGATAACAGTTCCAACGGATATGGACAGTCCGCTTTAAAATGAGTGCACTTTTGATAACTAAGCATAAAGTCTTGATATTTAACTCGAATTTAATTTCTTTTATAAAAAGATTGGTATTCTTACGTATTATACCGTCGAATAATTTCGACAAATCAAAAGACGTCTCCTATTCACAAAATATCGCTAAATGCTGTCATCATTGTTATTATTATTCTGTTCGAACATACAGGGGAATGGTTTTCAATATTGGCTACGTATTCGCGGCATTTGGTGATGTCTTCTTATTTGACGAAACTGAGCAACGGTATAATACATAAGTACCAAAAATTGTATTTCTACACGTAAGAAAATCGATTTTCCATGATAGAGAACTATTGAACTATTGTATCAACTACTATACTGTATCAGTTATTGTGTATAAAAGAATATACCTGAGTGGACCATAGGTTGAGATATCGCAGCGATGGCAGTTTTATCAACTGTTCAGCACAAGAGCTGGTGACTTGAGTGAAAGCCAGGGAGAGGCATTCGAGGTTGCCAAATGACCCACAGCTCAAGAGTTTCGCCACATCGCTGTCCTGATAGAAATGGTAAAAGAGAAGGGATTGTAACAGAATTCACTGAAGAAGTTACAGTTAGAAGTGAATCATTCATACAAAAATTAGAAATAACTACCATTAAAGATGTACTTACTGTTGATCTTGAAGGTAAAGTCAATTTCCTAGGACCACCTTTTTGTTGCTGTGAAAATAATAAAAAGGCATTAATGCTAACAATATTATGGGCCTTTTTTACTGAATTTATTGAGATTAAAACAAATCTTGGTACTTTTCCATTTCGCTGGCGCAAATCTCGCCATGCAGGCTTTATTGGTGACAACAAATTATACACGTAAAAAAAATGTAAATAAATGTTAGTTCTCATTGGCTGTTTATCTATTTTTGATGTATTATGAAACAGACGTTACTGATAGGAAAAGATTGCGATTTGTTTTGAAAGTTTTGGAAATGTGGTGTAAAAGATTATCAGCGGGAATATTCCGTTTGGCATCGGTTGTATCATTTTTGGTGACTTTATTGGCTGCGCCGACGAAACGGAAAAGTACCCAAATTTTTACTGTCTGTTTTAACGAGATTTCTTTTACAAGTTAGTATTTAGTTGAACTAAATACAAATAAAAAAGTATCTATTTACTCACTAGTTCTCTGAGATGCTGTTGTCTCTGGCACAGAGATGCGTACAGTTGCTTTCCAGTGGGTGTGCTTTGCAATGTGGTAATCATTTGCACCTGGAGATCCTTGTTGTCGATTACTTCCATCTCGAGCATGGAACAGAGGGCCGACTGAAGGGTCGAGTCACCTCGAAGAGCCCTCAACATGCAGGGCCCTATATTCTTCGTGAGATTCTCCAAGAATTTCTTGCGACGGCAACAACAGTCCAAAAGATGCTTCAGCTGCAAAGAAACAGATTTTTAAATTTATATAATACAGTCTATATACTCTAAATATATAAGAAACCTCTCTATAACGAAGTGCATTTTCTATGTAAAGAACTTTTTCTTTTGTGATTCAATTTGTTTTCTCGCTATTTTTAAAGTATTTCTGAACATTTCAAGGTTATTCCCTCTTTAACATATTTTATGGTGGTCATAAATCTTGAACTGGTTTCACTAGATTTTAACTCGCCGAGAGCAATAGAGTTCTGGACATTTCATCCAAGAAATGCAACCTGTAACCCCTATTGTCCAGTTCACTAGAAGCATTTTCGATATCCTCTTTCACCCTCAGTGGAGTTGTCTAGTTTCTATAGTTGTCATACCACAACTATAAAATAATGTATGTTTAATATTACTTGTATGTTTCAATTATAGAAAATGTCCTTAAAATTCATTAATTTTAATCTCAAATTATTTTCTTAATGTTGAAAATACAGCGTAATCGACATTCTTTTTTCTTGTTTTCCTTGCAGTTTTTCTTTCTTTCTTTGATGGGTAAGATATATAAAATAAACATATATTAATTTTAAAAAAAGCGTGAATAATTATTTTTTTTTTAATACATAGTGCTCATGAATTTAAAATTTTGTTTTATATGTGGTTTATATTATTATACAAATATATTGAAAGATGAACCTCTATATAACGAACTTTTTTTCGAGATTTAGCAACTTTGTTATATAGAGGTCCCACTGTATATGCAATCATACCACTAAAACAATATAAGGCATTTTCATTTACTGATAATAGTGTAAAATGAATTGAGAATTTACCATCGAACTCCAGAGATCTCCATCGTCATCGCAGGCGATTCCGCCTGGACAGTAGAGGTGCAACCAGCCACCCTTCTCGTCTCGGACACCCATGACCATGAGGTGGACATCGCACCTCTCGTCTTGACTGATCCTCTCGAGCACCACTTTCAAATTCCTGAAGTGAAGAGGTATGAAACAACGTTAAAAATTTGAATTTTGACAAAAAATATTGATATAGTATTTAAGATGACTGCCTACCTTGAAAATGTCGTTTTTCGTCTACATAAGGCATTTTTTTTTTATATATATTACAAAATCTTATAGATTGAAATTTTTCTTTCCAAAACAGTTTTTTTTTCTTTACGCGAAATAGAAATAAAGTTATAGTGATTTTAAAAAACATCACTCTATGCAAAAAAGGGCTGTAATATAAAACTTTAAATGAGCTTTTCTGAAAATTATGTTTTCGAAAGAAACTCTTTACCAGATACATGATATCTTAAAATCCAAACCAGATAATGTTTTGAAATATTGTGTGGGAATGTTTATTATACTATTTTTCAAAAAGTGGACAGTAAGTTTTGTTGTAGATTAAATATTTTTTCTTTTAGGGTAGTTTTTATAAAGAAAAAAAAAAACTTAAAAAATATCAAAATTTTCATATTATTATGTAATAATTGTCTATAATTTTTTTGTATTTTAATATTTCTCTTAGATTTTCGTTCATTTTGAAGAGCACTATAATATGCATGTTGTGTAAAAAATAAAATTATGATAATTATATTAGAAATTTTTATACCGTGTTACCCGTTTTAGTAAAAATTTGGTAAAATTTCCTTGAAAACAACCAATTTTTCTAAAAGTACAATATTTATTTAAAATTTTTTATGTATTTACATATTTTTTTTTTATTTTTCTTCCTAAAAACACTCAATTTGTTTCAAAAATTTGTTTCTATAAAAAAATTGGGTCCGAAGGTAGGCAGTCACCTTGAAAAAATTGTTTGACTAACAGATTAATGCAATTTTTTTTAATTAAAACGAGAATGAAATTTTAACAATAACCCACTATACGTCTATTTTGATTTATTACATGTTTTTTCTTCCTTTCTTTCTTTTTTTTTTGTTAAAAAAATCTCAATGTATGCCAGGGGTGGCGAAAATTTATGGATCAACGTGCCATTTTTTCTAAAGAAATGTTTAATGAAGCATAGACGTGCCGACAAATAATTTTGACATTTGATTATTGGAAAAATAATAAAACTAAATGCCAACACAAAAATCTTTTTTATTGCGAAAAAAATACATTTTACACTGTATAGTAGTAAATGTTTCAGCTCTATACGTGTAATTCAAATAAAAGTAACATTAATGTGAATTTTGTTGCAGATTAGATGAAAAATAACTTATGTGAGGATTGTAAGATGGTACTTTTAGTATAATGCATGTTGAATTGGAGTCATCTGCCTAACGAATTCTAAGCAATTAATTCTTTTTGCTCTGATTCACTTTTTTGACAAAAAGATTTGTGATTTGTTACAAAATGCCGTTTTGCAGACGATATTCTACATACCATTGTTCCTGAATTAAAATGCACACTACTATGTCATCTTTAATAATCATGCTATATTTTTTCGCCAACCAAGTTTGAAATTTTCTGTTATATTTACTGTCTTACCCTTTTTGCTGAAAGAGTCATATTATATAAATAACAGTTAAAAATCGTAAATATAACACAAATAAACTTTAAGGTATCCGACTACGTTCGGAACCGTGATTTTAAAAAAAGGCATAAATAGATAATTTTCAAGATATTTAGTGTCACTTAGATTATAATACATGTATAAAATTGTTTTAACAACATTTTGACGAAAAAAAAAAATTATTTAAATACAATATTTCGGCAAAAAATTAACTTTGAATAACCTTTTTTCAAAATGTTCTCCTTTTGTGAAAAATTCTTCTATTATAATAATATTTTGCCAGTATATAGCTCAGACCTCTGTACAGAGGTTCAACTATGAGTTTTGAAAAATTCACTTAATTTTCAGAGTTACAGCCATTTGAAATAAGTATTGGCGTTTTTTTTCTTAAAATTTCTCCCCTCTGTTGTCGTAAAACATGGATAAACCCACTTCTAAGTTATATTTTTCAAAAACTCTAGTTGAGCCTCTGTACAGAGGTCTGAGCTATATGCAGGCAAAATATTATTATAATAGAAGCATTTTTCACAAAAGGAGACTATTTTGAAAATTGGTTATTCTATTTTCATTTTTTGTCAAAATATTGTACTTAAATAATTTTTTATTGCAATACTGTTCTTAAAACAACTTTATATACATTTTCTAATCTAAGTGTGACACTAAATATCATAAATATTATCAATTTATACACTTTTGCAAAATTATGGTTCCGAACGTAGTCGGATACCTTAAAATACTGTTGTAACAGCGAAATTGACTATGTGATGCGTAGACAAACTTTGCATCATTAGCAATTATGGACCACGATGTAACTAAGGCAAGGCAGTAACAAACGAACGTGCTCCAGGCGCACCGCGACCGATCACACGCGTTTGTTCGAAATACTTCAGAGTTAACTTAATTATTTTGAACTAAAATGCAAGCCGTTGGAATTGATGGCGTGCCCAAGATATTTTGGCGCGTACCATTAATGGCAAGCGTGTCAATGTTTCGCCATCCCTGATCTATGCGTTTAATATGAATCTTCCATTATATAGAAAAGAGAATGCAAGAGTCAGCATGTTTCTTTTTGGAATTTCTTCTTTTATTAATTGAAAACTTTAATAATAAAATGTAGTGATTTCTTAGGATTCATTCCAACTGCAGTATAATATCGATAACACGCCCCCGTACACACTATGCAGAAAGAAAACCTATTAAGTTTAAAAAGATT
>BMAV01025679.1:39146-81252 GCA_019973955.1 Trichonephila inaurata madagascariensis | reverse complement strand
TTGGTGATTATTGATAATGTCGTTTATATTTGATCGTAAATATGATACTGTCACTCTTGTTTCGTCATCTACATTTAAAAGTCTCGATCTTTTATACATTTTTACATTCGTTAATGCTGAAAATTCGAATTCACGCAAATAAGATAAAGATAATTGTAACATTTTAAAGCTTTTTTTAGCTGTTATGAGTTAAACGCCTCTAATCTTCATCTAAAATGAATTGACTCTTGAAAATATTTTGAATTCAAACCTCGATTATAACAGAGATAAATTAATTTTTCCTCTTCATTCAAAATTCATTCATATACAGATGTATCGTACACAAATGGGTCACGAAAACAATCAAGATTTTTTTATATCCATCTATCCACGAAAAGATATCACGGATATTTTTAAATTATTTTTTTAAACGGCCGAATTATTTTTTTCCTGATTTTTTTTCCCCCCCCCCCCTCAGATTATTATAATTCATAATTTTTAAAAAAATTAGCGGCACTCTTCAAGAATTTAGTGGCACACAAAAGTGCCGCGGCACAGTGGTTGAGAATCACTGATTTAGATACTTGATACGCTTGAAGCAGCCCGTGCAACTCCGGGCCATGCAGCTAGGAAGTATACATATTGTGATATTCATGTAATAGCAACCAAGTGCCAAAACTTTTTTGACCAATAAAATTTGGTTTATTGATTTAATATTCGTGTGTTTTGGCCACAATAACCGATCCAAAAAGGGTAAAAAAATATGCCTTATTCACAAAGAGAAAATGTGCCGACCTGGTTGCTATATGTTAAGCCCCAAATATTCTACAAGAAAGTTATCCCCATTTTTTGGTGGTATGAAGTTGACTTAATAACTTACATAAGTTCCAATATAGAGACAAAAGACACCAGTCTTGTTTCCCAATCGCTTGTTAACACGGAAATGTCGTTTCTATCTTCGTCGTTCCAACTAAAAGAAAAGAAAATAGTAGGAATAAAAAAAAAGACTTAGGTTAAATTCATTTTCTAAAATCCTTCAGAGAACAAAAACCATATACATATATATATATATATGCTGTGAAGGACGTTCAACATGTTTCCCGATTTCTTCAAATAACTACCATAGATTCTTCTAAATTTGTCTCGAGGCATCTATTTTTGTCGCCAAATTTGGTTTCATGACCATCCTACCTTATTCAACATTATTAAGGTATCCGACTACGTTCGGAACCGGGATTTTGCAAAAGCGTATAAATGGATAATTTTTCAGATATTTAGTGTCACTTAGATTAGAAAATGTATATACAATTGTTTTAAGAATATTATTACAAAAAAAAATTATTTAAGTACAATATTTTGACAAAAAATGAACATAGAATGACCCATTTTCAAAATATTCTCCTTTTGCGAAAAATGCTTCTATTATAATAATATTTTGCCTGCATATAGCTCAGACCTCTGTACAGAGGCTCAACTAGAATTTTTGAAATATATAACTTAGAAGTGGGTTTATCCATGTTTAACGTCAACAAAGGGGAGAAATTTTAAGAAAAAAACGCCGATAATTATTTCAATGGGTTATAACTCTGAAAACAATGTGAATTTTTCAAAGATCGTAGTTGAGCCTCTGTACAGAGGTCTGAGCTATAGACAGGCAAAATATTATTATAATAGAAACATTTTTCCACAAAAGGAGAACATTTTGAAAAAAGGTTATTCTAAGTTAATTTTTTGCCGAAATGTTGAATTTAAATAATTTTTTTTTGTCAAAATGTCCTTAAAACAATTTTATACATGTGTTCTAATCTAAGTGACACTAAATATCATGAAAATTATCCATTTATGCGCTTTTTTTAAAACCACGGTTCCGAATGTAGTTGGATACCTTAATAGGCATATTTCCTCTGCCTGCGAACCATCTTTCCTGCCACAATACCTCTTCGGCAGAGAAGATAATAAAGTCTTAACTTTCCTTAACAATATGACCATCACGTCTTTTAGTTTGTTTTTGAGTTCATATTTAACTAATAAATAGTATCATTAATAAAACTCTATTGTATTATACACTGGCGTAGCTAGCTCTGAGTGGGACCCGTATCAATACTCCTTCAGAGCCCTTTTTTAGAAAAGAAAGCCCTGTTAGTGGTACTGTAGTTACATACGCTGGGGCACCTGTAGCTTGGGGGCCCCGTATCATTGATACGGTTGATACGGCGGTAGCTTTGCCAATAAACGTAATTGTGGAAATAAAGTTTTACCCAATAATTTAAAACAAATCTTTCTGCAGCGATGTTTGATATTTCGTATTATTAATTTTTTTAAGCGTTAAAATCATATTAAACAAAACATACAGATACATGAAACATTAGCTCTATAAATAGGACTAAACTGTTAACTGAACTGCAGTTGAAAATGTTATGAGAAAGTAATTTTAGAAGGGTTGCAGTGTGTTAGGTTGGTTCGCTGTTCTACGGAGAAAAAAAAATTATTAATTGAAACCTACTTATGTGGAAAAAAATGTTCTACAGCAAGGGTGTCAAACTCGCGGTCGTCAACGAACATTTTTGCGGACCGGCTAGTATAACGGCTCACAAGAATATATAAAAAATATGAAAATTTCTCCCCAAATAGGAAAGATAGTAGCAAAGAAGAGATGTCTTCAGGACGTCAACATTAAATTTTCCTTGTTCTTGTACTTATGTTTTATTATAATGCAGTGATATTTCCAAGGTCGAAAGTCCACCATTTTGGTATCATGCTTCAATACGCCGTGCAACATATTTTTTTGATTTTGTCGATTTTCGGGAACAAAAACAATACACAATTAATTACTGAATAAATAATTAGCATTATAATTTATAAAATTAATTATTAATAACAAATACATAATTAAATTTTACGTAATATATACATAGGTTATAATCAATCGGAAAAAAAGCAAGGGCTATGGGGGGGTTGTCCGGACCCCTAGGACCACCCCCTTGTATGCGCCACTGAGTTTGACACCCTTGTTCTACAGAGTAGATTAGGAGTAAAATAATTTTAAAAAAATTTCAAAATTTTGCCACAAAGGGTTTGAATTTGAGAAAAACTGGAAAAAGACTGTTTTGGTGAGAAGATTTAAGACTTAAAATAAAATTGTTTTTCAACAATATAAGTAATCAAAGGCGATGCTTATTGATGAATGAGTACTGAGTAGTGATTAATACAATGAACGAAATTTCATAACCCCAGCTCTCTTCCCCCGCATCTTCGAATCAGTCCGATTCATGTTTTTTTCCCCTTCTGCTTTATCGTGCGTTGTCATTTTTCAACAGTTAAGTTTTTAAAAAATTTAATGCTGCAGAAGCTGTTAAATGTGCCTGATGTTTTTCTTGTCACTATTTAGTAGTTGTCCTCTCATTGCTATAAATGTTAAAAAGTACCAAAATGCATGTTTTCTTTTAAAAAAAATTACTTTGATTTTTTCATTATAAATAAGATCTAGTACCTACACTTTTCATTCCTCATGTGGCAATACTTAACATATAAATTAATTTTTTATTGTATTTTCCCCTTCATCTATCTATATACCAGAGAATATGTTTCCCATACAGATAAGTTTTAAAATTCTGAAATAAAGTTTTTGATCCACTCTCTACTGTGTAAGGATTTTAATAACCAATAACTTATTGCTAAGAAAATTGATGACTACAAAAAAAAATATAAATAATAAATGTAACTAAAACTTAATTTAAACTTTTATAAAACAGTTCAGTACACAATTTCAAAAAAGAAAAATCTATAAATAATTTGTCTTTAACAATAGGTATTTCAAATTTGATAAAAAAAACATTAATTTTTTTACTAAGATGCACATTTACCATATAAAGAACGAAATTTTAAACAGTGATGCTGATTTTAGAGTATCCAAAAAGATGCCATTTCGATTATTGAAATATTTAAATAAACAGCTTCTGACTCAATTCCAAAAGGCATCAAGATATCCTAAATTTTACCGCACTCAAGAAAAAAAAAAAAAAAAAAAAAAAGAAAGCATGTGCGTTACTAAAAATACACACGATTAAAAAGAGGCGACAGTTAACCCTGAAAAGGAAATATGCGCTTCAGGCATGCAACAGATTCCGGAGTGTTTTACGAGAGGGGAATAATGTAAGAAATGCAAGGAGCCTTACTTCCGTTTCTCCTCGTACAGAGCATAAACAGCTGCCAGACAAACAGACACCAAGTTTGGGAGCACCCGAGGATGAGGACAACCGCTAGACACTCCGTGAATGCTAAAAGAAAAAAAAAAGAGGAAATTTGAATAAACGTCAGAAAAGATAACTATTTAATCTTCATTATAATCTTGTTACTTAATGTATACTGTCATATAGTAACATGTTTGATTAGAAGATAATTTTATGCTATTATTTTTAATTAATGTGTATATTAACTGTAATGACTCTAACATTAACATACAGCTATGGATTAATGGAGGGGTTTTTCACAAGATTAACTTAAACAAGTAATATAAAAAAAAAAAATTTTAAGTCAATTCCTACATAGATCAACAAAGAAAAATATTATTTTAGCTACTTTTTATTAAATAGTTACAATTAATATAAATGTGTATATACATAGGACAGAATCACAATATTAAAGGGGTAATTAATTTTTATAAACTATCATTAAAGCATCGTATTGTCATCCAAAATAATCGTGTATATAAAATTTTAGTTCAACTGAATACTTTAAAACTTGAGAAAAAAAAACATTTTTCAAGTTTTGACACAAGTCGCCAAAAGGTTCGCTAAGTCTCCAAAAATGATGCCAACGTGGCTGTATTTGTAATTCTTTGAATAATTAGTTTTAATCAATTTTTATTAATTATAATTAAATTACTGTATTGACATCCAAAATAATCATGTATATAAAATTTCAGCTCAATTGAGCGTTTTAAAATGTATTTTATTAACGATTGAAGATTCCACCAAGATAAATATATAGAGAGTATGAGCTAATAGTAGGAATTGAAAAATATTGAATATAAAAGCATGAATTTGCATACAATGTTTATCTTGTAGCTTAATCAGTTCTAAATGACCATGGCTCCTCGAGAGTAAGACGGGACCTTGCCTCTTAAGAAGCTTCAGGGTCTTTAAAGAGATATCTAATATTTTCATATACGATAATCTACATTCCTATCACGAATTTATTTTGTTAACATATTTTTTTCTGCTATTTATAGGTTTTATTCTATATAAATGGGTTTTTTTTATTTCTAATGGGCTGCAGATTGGTGTTTAACCATTGCAGACCTAGTACATTCTCCGAAAGCTGGTATCTCTTTTTAGTGCGGCAACCTTTAGGCGAATACCAATTGCCGCAGGTAATTTTAAAGCCCAGTTTCCTCCCCAGAGGGAAGCACCTGAGCTCTGGCGATGCGAAACCGCGCTTAGGATTTTAATTTTGCCAAAAGCATCCAAGCCAAACAGGCAGTCAAGGGGTCTTTTACATGCCACATAATCATACGACATGGCCGCTGTCGATTTTCTACATCATGAAAATCCACCGACTTGAGCCGGGGTCGAACCCGCAAACATGGGTGCAGAAGGCCAACGACAAACCAACCACGCCACCCAGCTGGCTCTATTATTGTTATCTTTCATATTTTAATATGGCCGCGGTAGCCTAGTTGTTATGGTAACGATCTCTTGGTTGGCGGGTCATGAGTTCGAGTCCCTTGTGCCACTAAAGACTCGCCGTGTAGAAGAGCTGATGCATGTTAAATCTGCCGAGGCTCTAAGTCCTCCCGTTGGCATAGTTTGAAGAGGGGAGTGCCAGCTCTAATGTCGTTTTCGTCTCTTCATTGAGGTTCAAAATTACGAGGTCCATCACCAATAGCCCTCGTGTTGCTTCATAGTGCGACGTTAATAAACATACACAGTCACTCACTTATTCACATATTAATTTAGTTATAAATTGATATTATTCATTTTAAAATTCAATAAGCCCTTTGAATGAACTCATGGATAAAACGCATCCGTTGAACTAAATGATCTTAAATTTCAACGGTTCTTATAAATCCTTTGGGGAATACATCTTTGACGACGTTTTACGATTATAATTCTCTTTCTGTAAAGGAATTGCGATTTATGTTAATTTGAGTTGCTATTTAAAGTCAAGTGAAGAAGGAAAATGAGAGGAGGGTGACCATTGTCATACGGAGCCAAAGAAGTTAATTAGAGAAGTTAATACTGGAAATTGCCGTGGTTCAAATTGAAAGGATCCAACGGGTCATTCAAGTGCTAGCATTATTGTTGAAGATCTTCCGTTGATAAGTCTATTAAAGATTCTAGATAGTCAGATTATTATTCAAGCTGACGCGTTCCCATAGCTTAGGTCGAATGTAGGTAATGATTAGATACCGTTGCATAGAAATACCGTCGTTTGTAATATTTTCTAAAAAGAAGTATAGTGGTGGTATCCATATAAGCCAGTAAAAGCCACCGGACTGAATTGGTCATTTTGGTCTAGCGGTATGTGCCTACCGAAGAAGGTACCGAGTTCTATCCTCCACATTGGTGACCTTGATGCTGAACTAAGAAAAACGCAACCTTCACGCAGCTGTCGTGGAGCCATCTACCCACCGCAAGAGCAATCAAAAGCAGTCAGATCCACTTGACGCAGCAAACAAAACCGTCAAACACACTTGACGCTACAGCAACAACTTACACGCTCGCCATAACAGTTATATCGTTCGTTCACCTATTCACCGACTCACTGGTAAGGGAATGTGTAGCGGTGGTATCTATATAAGCCAATAACAACCTCCGGACTGAATTGATCATTTTGGTTCAGTGGCATATTCTGTATAGATACTACCGCTACACATTCCCACAGAAGTAAAAAAAAAGCCAGATAAGTAATACAACTTCACAAATTTTTATTTTTCAAATCTAAATATTAGCTTTTAAATTTATAAGAATTAAAAGGTTAACATTAAACGATCTATTTACATAAATACCCTTGTACCTTCAAAATGAATTATTATTTATTAAAAAAATAAATTATTATCTTACATTACAAAATCCTAATGACTTGTTCTTAGAATTCGGATTAGCTACACGAATTTTAATAGGTTTCGTGTTTGCATAAAGATGTCTCGAGCTTTAATTACATGACTAATTGCTATGTAACCATAGATCATTTGATGAATGGATAAAAAGCAATTTAAAAAGAAATAGAAACCGAAACACAAAGCATTATTGTGCTTCTTTTGTGCCTAGCAATAGTAAGAACAGCCTTGGCATTCATTCTGTGAGACACTGTATTCAGTTTACTTTTTCTTTCTACAAGTAATTAAATCTCTATCTGCACAATCAGTAAACACGGCCATAAATTGTCGTAAGATTGATCTTATAAGGAACACAGACTGGTTAAAGAAAAAGAGAAACTACAACATCTGCTACACAGTCCTTCTTTGACATCTTGAAGAATGAGAATCACTAATTAGATTAAAAAGGACTGAAATTACAGTAGACTCAATAGTGGAAATATAAATCAGGCGCATTATCTATCCATTTGAGAGCTAAGTCGCGATTCTGATTCATTTATCTATCGTAATTAATTCGATGCGACATGTATTAGAAATGAATACTAAGAACGATATTCAATTTTAATGGAAGAAGTGTACATGCATAATGAGACAGCATGCAAGGGATTGCAGAAGAAATCGATACTTATGATGTCTTGTTGAAAATTGTAGATAAGGCAAATATTAAGTTTATTTAATTGTAAGAAAACAGTGTTCTTTCCTAGCAGTTAACGGGTGTCCTATGAAATCACATTTAGCCTAGCGATAAATTTATTTAATTGTAAGAAAAACAATGTTCTTTTATAGCAATTAACGGGTGTCCAATGAAATCACATTTATCCTAGCGATAAATTTGTTGTTAATAATAAATTGTAAGAAAAACAATGTTATTTTATAGAAATTAACGGGTGTCCTATGAAATAATCTTTAGCCTAGCGATACGGATAAATACTATATTTCCGTTTATAACTAAATATAACTGAATCAGATCTAATGGCGGTAGTTATTGGCAGTTATTACTTCTATTTGTGGGGATATATGAAATAAACATGTGTGCACATACTTTTCATTATTCTTTTTCAAGAACAGGAAAGATTTAAAACAAAAATAAAACAAAACAAGCAAATGAAAATTATGGCTCCTTTCTGTACCGAATTCAAACCTAATAAACTATGAATGTTAGGTAAATAGAGTATTGCATGTGTAAGTATCTTGGTAATAAAAATATGATTGCTTGATTTGATTATTTTTACTAACGACACTCATTTGAAAATAAAATATAGAGCCTTCGGGTACGATCCTCTTAATTTTAAACCTTGGTCAAATGACAAGGACGATATCTAAGCTGGTATCCTTCGTGGTAATTAAAAAGATGGTTGCTTGATTTGATTATTTTTTATTAATGTCACACAATTGAAGCTATAAAGGGGCAATCGGGTACAGTCCTCTTAATTTTGAGAACTCTGACAAGTGACAAGGACGACACTTGAGCTGGCACCCTATCTCCAAACCGCCATATCACCACCCCTCGTTTCAACCACATCGAGCCTGGACAGATTTCACGTGCATGTCTCTCTACACGGCGGGTTATCAGTGACAGCAGGACTCGAACACACAAAACCGGCCTCGACTTTTAGACCATGACTACTCAATTATTATAGCCGAGAAAAGTTGGTCGCATGGAACATTTATAGAAACACCATAAAACATTTTAACATACTTTCCCTGACATTTTAAAAGTATTCTAAAATCTTTTTTTTTTTGCTTTTGTGGAATATTTGTGTAAGACTTCAGATTACAGCAAAGAAAATTCCCCACCAATAAATAATACACGATTTATTTTATTCATTTCATTATTATTTATCTATCACGGTTTATTTAAAATTGCTTTTTTTTATAGGCGTCATACTTTTAAATCAAAGAAATTTTGTTATCGTCAGAACTTATGTAACACATGATATAACTATTTTTACACAACAACAAATTCTATTTAATACCATTTTTTTTTTTTAAATATAACGAACCAAAGTATATTCTTATATGGAACTTTTAATCAAATCAGGTAGCTTAAAAAAGAAACTTCCACTCTATTTTTGCAAGAAATATGCAACAAATTGATTCTGCAACAATTGATTCCATTCACAACGACCTTTTGTCACAGTAGAGACTTTATTTCGCCACACTTCGCTTACAACGGATGTATTCAGGTGGCAAAAAATTTACCCCAAAGCTTGCCAATAACGCCCTAGAGTAAATTATGAATGAATGATTAGAGGACGAGTCATGTTCGAAAAATTGAACAACTTTTCCGCATGCATAATGAACCTAATGATATTCGAATACAAGATTTTTCGGAAGACCCAATGCCTCGCGGTCATGTCGTATCTCAATGAAACTCCTTTTGCGAAGAAAATATTGTCCATACGCTCGCAGCGGTAAGGAATAAACGCGGAAAACTTGGATGACATCAGATTAAGAAAAGGTAATTATAAATGAACTTAAGATTTTCTGGAGAGTTTATTGGGGCATATGGTCAAAAAAAGTGGCATGAAGATTTTTCTTTTCCGCAATTAATCTTCTTTCTTCGATTATTGGCGACCAACTCCAATCAGTCGCAAGGGAAAGAGCCAAATATAATGAAAATAATCTCTTATTGCAAGTTTTAATCTTTTTAGAGTCAAGGGAAAACAATGTTACCGCGAAAGCTGAGATTAATAATATAGTAAAGAGTGAATTATATTACCAATCTGAACAACAAATTAGTTATCACCGTAGCAAAGGAAATGTATCCATTTAATGTAATATTTAACTTATTTAAGCAAATTACATAATACGTTTATTGTTATATACAGGCGTTCCTCGCATAACACGGTTAATTTGTGCCGTGCTACTTCAGAACAGTGTTATACAAGAGACTTGTTTGTTTGTTTTAATTATTTTATTTTACTTATTTATTAAATTAATTATACATATGTACATGATATAAATCAGGAAAATATGTACCTGTTGTATCGACAACGTGTTATATGAAATTTTGAAATAATATAAATCAAGGTAATATGTACCGTATTATATCGAAGTCAAGTATTAAGATGTACAATTTTATGATTGTTTATTTCGTTCCCAAAAACAACAACAACAACATACAAATGATGACGTAAATTAACTTCACAAATTTTTGATCAACAAATATACGAAATACAAAAATTTAAAATACAACAAAAATATATTCAAGAAATAATAATAATTATTATAAAATAAATAGGAACGGGTTATTTGGATCACAAAATCAATTTTCGTCATCACTCTCATCACAAATTACAGCTAATCCAGTTTTTCCCCCTCAAAGTTGATTGAAATTCCTCTTAATTAATCATTTCTACATCATTACAAAAGTCATCTGACGTAGTTGCAATTACCTGTCTGTTTCGATCTTGCAATTCTTTCGGAATTTCTCTATAAGGAGCTAAAGAATTTCGCAATTCACTTTTAAATTATTCCGCTACGAACTATTGAAGAGTATTTTTCAATAAATTTTTTTTTTCATTAAATTCGATTAAAAATTAATTCAAGTTTTGTGCCGTGTAATATCGAATCCGTGTTTTACAGCTACCGTAGTATACGAGGTACGCTTGTATATATAATAGATATGTTAATTATGTGTGTGTGTGATTAATAAAAAATAATCATCCTCTAAAATATATTTCTGATTACTCCTTTTGTAGCGTTCATAATAAATATAGAAGAAATACATTATAGAAAGGATTTTGGAGATTTCAGAAGTTTAAAAAGCTTTCAAATGAGACAAGATGGCATTTGAGCCATACAAAAGAAAATCAACATAATTATCCCCAAAATTAATAATCTTATCAAAGAGAATTTGTACTTATACTTTAAAGTAATAAGTATTCAGACAGAATTAGAAGAGGTTTTTTTTCAAATTAGTGAATGGTGATCTTTATTCCCTGTTCGATAAGTAATTCACAAAAATTTCAAAATAACTATCCAAGCACTGGCGTAGCTAGTCCTGAGTGGGCCCTTTCTAGGGGAAGGGCCCCTTAACATTTTGCGATTTTTTCACATGTTTTGAGGCCCTCAAAGCTTGGGGGCCCCGTATCATTGATACGGCTGATACGACGGTAGCTACGCCCCTGTATCCAAGCAAAATAAAATGAACTCGCAATTGTCAAGTAAGTTTATTTATTCATTAAAATAAATTAGAGAAAGTGTTCTCGTGTTTTTAAAGAATTTAACTTCTGTAATAATAAAGATTGAAAAGAATTATTAATATAGATCTGGAATTTCGAAGTAACACTTTCTTGGAAAAGAAAAAAAATTGTCCTTTATCTTAATAAAAATTCGGTTAACTTTTTCAAAGTGAATCTGCGAATAAAAAATAAAACTAATTTTAAGTAAAACAGGAAAGTCTATAAAAAAGCTCATAAAAGAAAGGGTTATTTTACATTCGGAACTTATCAGAGCAATTTACACTATTTTCTATTGTAATCGTTTATAAAATTATATAAAACAAACACGTTTTTATACTAAAAGCTATAATTTTCTTTTGTAAAAATGTTCGAGAAATAAAAGAAAGCATTCAATCTTCATGATAGCCATTTATTATTATTTTTATTTAATACAATGATATGCATCTCACATACTGCAATTTTACTACAATCCATTGAAGCAGTTGAAAGATAACTCAAAAGAAAAACCAACGAAATACATTCTATCCCACGAAAGTAAAATAAACAAAAGCAAAACAAAACAAAACGAGGTAAAAGAAATAGCCAGTTTTAAGCTTGCGGTAAACGTAATACATATATAAAAAGTCGATCTAGCCATGAAGGCCAAGGACACGGTAAATATCTGTGTGTGTGATTCAGATGTTATTATACGCTGATTATGATGCTTATGATACACTGGCTATTTTGTGATGCGATTAATGGACTTTTCAAGGCCAATTTATAATATATTTTGTAAGAAAAAAAATCAGCAGTAGGATTATGGGGCGTCTAGTTCTTTGTCTTGTAACCTAGATACCACAATAAGTTAAATGACATTATTTCTTTTAAAAGGGCGCATTTAAATATTAAACACGCACAAAAATGTGTATTTTCTTTCAGAGATGAAATCCATTAAGTTAAAATTATTTTTTGTATGAAATAATAAATACAAACAATGAGTGGTTATGCTTTTCTGCTCAAAGCATAGATTTTTATTTCAAAATTTGTCACGGACCGATCAAGAATCCTCATATAATTTATACTGGATATTCAAGCGATCTGTTTTATGGATATAACATAGATAATCGATTCACTTTACAGAAGAAATAAAAGTTTTTTTTTTTAAAAAAAAAGTAAAAGCCTTTTTGCAAGGTATATAATAGTGCCTATTATTTTCAGACGTCAAAGTATTCAATTAAAAAAAAGTGCCCCGACATGGTTTTACAACATAGCACGTGACCTTCTGGTTTAGTTAAAAAAGGCACGTGCCAAAAGGGGAAAAAAAAGAAAGAGAGGGAAAAAATGTATAAAGCTATGCCGGATAGTAGATTTATTTTGTAAAATATTAGGTACATATATGCTCTACAATGGAACTTAATGGATTTGACATTAATACCTTCTTGTTTTACAGCCTAACAGTGAAGACAGTGTTAGTAGTCGACGAATCCAAATGCAAAAGGGAGAAAATATACAAATAAATATAAAAAACAAACAAACCATAGTTTAAAAAACTCCCTTTTATAGTTAATCGAACTAAGTTGAAACTTAATCTTTCAGTCGCCAAATCTGGAAATGGGATCTGAAATTAGTCACTAGAAGCAGGATGGGCTCTGAAAATGGGAAATAGTTAATATTGATTATCCTGATCAGAACAATGGAACAAAATTATTGTATTGTCATCGGTACTGAACAAGTGAGTAAAAAAAAAAAAAAAAAATCGAATTAATCTGACCTTTTAAAGTGGGTAAAAATTGAGTTCAAAGATTCCGTTACATACAAGTGAAGTTTATAAAAGGGTGTTAAAATCATAAAAGGCGAGAAATAAGAATGCATTAAGGTTGCCTTCGCATAACATTAATGAATAGGATACCCCAATTAGGAATACTTTATCCCATTACAAAATGCTCAATCATTAATATTGCACATTTTGACTTTCTATCCTATTTTATCAAATTATTCATTTTTATCTGAGTTGACTCATTTTTTCCGGTAGAAAATTATTCCATATTACTTCTCTTGTACCATAATGTTAAGTAATTCTTCATTTTATATGTTAAAAAAGAAGAAATAAACTGCTAATGTAAGATATGTTCCCAAATTTTGAAAACAGAATTACAAATTACAAGGTTGTGAATTTTCGGGAAAAATTGAGGTATTTTTCTGTGAAAATATGTTACAAGTTTAGTTCGAACTCTTTTGTGAATTGATTGATTGAATATTAACGTCGCACTGTTCAGCTACACGAGGGTTTTTGGCGATGGACCACGTAATTTTGAACCATGGTCAAGTGACGTGGATGACACATGAGCTGGCACCCCCTCTCCTAACTACCACACCACACCAACGGGAGGACGTTTCAGCTCTCGACAGATTTAACGTGCATCGCTGCCCTACACGGCAGGTCTTTAGTGGTACTGGGCTCGAACTCGTGACAAGGCATGCCACGATCCGATACCTATACCACTCGGCTACCGCGGCCTTCCGTTTTGTGAAACAGTCTTAAGGAAGATTTTTCGAGAAATATCCAATAGGAAAAAAGATCGTTTGAAAATTATTAAAAGAAATAATAACATTTTAAAGTCAAATGTTAAAAATAAAAGAAATATTCTTCCATATGAAATTAAATAATCATAACCCAGCACTGCTTACAGAAATGTTAAAATAAACAAACTGAACTCGATTAATTTACTATACAAATTTAAAATCAGTCTATCTAGCTGAAGTGTATGAAATGACATTTTCCGACTTAATTCAGTAAAAAACTTCCTTTATTAATTTATGTAACTATTGCACTTATTTAACGGCAAATAAATGTCTCATTCGAAATTCTCACAGCTCTTTAATCTGGCACTTCAAATTCACGCGTGCGTAGATAAGGCGACCGTCGAACATCCGTCATATATATTAATATTGATTCAGATGACTATTTGTCACCAAGTGTAAATAATTAAACTGAAATTAAAACTAGGGGATATCAGCAAGAAAGTTAATAATTCTAGAAGTGCTTGCAAGAATGTTTGAGTGTAATGTTACACAAATTTATTATTACATTTTTAAAAATTAATTTGTCTGCCGCATATAAGAGCTGAAACATATTTATATTTGTCTAATAACTTGTAAAAGTTACAAGGTTGATATCTTAATTATGCATGGAATTAATAACAATTTCAAAAACACACACACATTTACCTGTTAATAAAATTTTCTAAGACCTTCTTTCCATCATTTTGGTAACTTAGCGCCTGAACATATTCCTGAACAAAAACTCTAGTTTTTGGGTACTTGCCAAAGTCCTAGAAATAAGAAAATTAAAAAAAAATAAATTTTTTTAAGAAACACAAGAATTTTGCAACATAATTAATAAAATTAGAAAAAAAATCGTACTTTTCTAAATATTCCAACGTTACAAAGAAATGTTCTTTTAAAAATTAATATAGCCTTTACATTTCAATTTCAACCACACGAAAATAGAATTTACCCAACGATGAAACAGTTACAAACATCAATAAATTATTATACCTCCCAATTTAAAATTTATTTATTTATTGTATCTAATATTTTAAAGCCAAAATACATCCTTAAAATAATACAAAATATAGTATAATATCGAAGCAATCCAATTTAAAATTACGTCAACGGATAAGTGTAAAATATATTGATATTTGAATTGCTTTGACGTACTTGCGCATTTTGATCAGAACAGAACTATCTTAATAATAATTAAAAAAAATTTTAGAACTCCCGTGATTACTTTTAAAACTAAGCGAAATTAGAGAAAAACATAAACATGTCATTCGACAGAAAGAAATGGCGATTATTTAATGAATAATTTGAACTATAGCAAGAGATTAGAGTGTTTTTTTTTATTTAATTACTATCCACTTTTAGATTGGGCATATAACTTCTGAAAATGAATATTTAATTTATATCCATTTCCAGATTTTTTTATTTAATACCTATTTTTTTATTTTCAGAGGATAAATAAAAAACGCATCTTTTTTATAAATAAGATACATTTTATTTACTAAAAGGAACGAATTCCATTCGCAAAAAAAGATAAATTTTACGTACAAAAAAAATGGGAGGGCGTTTTTTTTATTTTCAAAAATTTTACCTTAAAAAAAAAAAAAAAAAAAAAAAAACGAATCAAATTCATTATTTAGAAGAAATTTTTAACATTTTTGTTAGGATGGAATTGCATCTCTCTTTCTAATGTTCAAATTGTATTTTCGTTATTATTCAAGTAATACTTTCATTATTATTCAAACTGTAATTTTATCATTAATGTGCTTAGTATGTTCATTTATATGCTGTATTTAATTTCTATTCAATTATTATTTACGATTTCTATTTTATTTGTTTTTTGTGTAAAATATTTAGTTTTATTGTCATGTGTTTTACCACCGCCATCTACAGTATTCATCTTTTGCGCGATGGCAACAAGTTGGTTTCTTCGACACTTGTTTGTGTAATATAATATGTAGGAATGTTCAGTTTCTGTACTGTCTCTCGCTAGGAGAGGATTTCACCGCACGAAGCTGCTGGCATTTGTCTAAATCTTTTATTCGCAAAATTAAAGTTGTTAAGTTTTTTAAAGCAGCTTTATTAATCCTGTGTGGCGGACAATTTTCAATCATTAAAATGAAATATTTCAGGGAAAAATATGTCAAATCATAAGCCACTTACCATATTGTGTTTGAGTATTCTTTGTACAATGGGAATGAAAAGTTCTAAGACTATACGGGATCGAGGATTCTCCCGACAGTACTGTAATATAAATATATCAACAATCAAATACAAAATATAATAAGTATACATATTTTGTTAAAATATGAACATAAACTATTAGGAGACAAATACGTCAATTAATGAAAATTCTTTGAATCCATCTTTAGAAAAAGGGTAGCGAGATAATAGGAGTATATTTTACTACCTTAATGGACTCAATTCATGAAGTCACATGATAAAAACAAACACGTGTTTTCCATTGAATTCAAAACAAACATTAAACTCATTGTACTTGTTGTTCTCTTTGTAAAACTCAGATAAAATTTCAAATTTCATATTTGGGTAAAAATGTTTAAATGTTAGGAAAAAAAAATGGTAAAAAAGATTTTTTTTTACATTAAAAAAAACATATTTTATGTTTATACTTTTAAATAAAATGCATTTTGTATACAATGTACTTTTTAAGAGAAAGTTTCTGCAAAAAGAGCAAAACTTGGCAACACCGGAGAGCGTGAACTGATTAGCTGGAAACACTAGATAGCATGAGTTTTTTAGAACGCATGAGTTTTTAAATTGATTGGCTAGGATCACGTGGTTTTCACTATCATGTGACTATGACGTCACATGAATTGAACCCATTCAACTAAAACCTACAAAATAAAAAATATTTAGATGAAAGTGAGGTGATAAAGAAAAAGACATAGCTATATATACTCTAGTTTCGAAAAGTTAAAATAAAGTTTGTTTTCCATGACTTTCTGTGATAGCAGTAATTCTATGTAAATGAAAGTCAGATGTGTGTGATAGATAAGTCAATTAAGTAGGTAAATTCTGTATAGTTCCGTGAGTTTTCATTAATATTTATAAAGAAAAGTAAATAAAAACTACTTCCTCTGCCCCAAAATTATAGTAGCAAGTTGTGACGAAGCATATCTCCTTCCCCTATTTTTCAACAGATCCCGTGCCGACAGAAGCTGCGACAATTCCGAGAAGTTCCCTTTATGGCTGGGAAGGAATTTCGTAGCTGGGTGGTCGAGTTTCGGCCCCTTTTTGCCCAATTGACCGGACTGTCAAAAGGGGCGCCATGTCATTGTGTGCCCATTTTCCCAGAACTCGGAGGCGCCGTCTCGTCGGAGAACATACAGCTGTACACCCAGCCTTGGCGTCTTTCGGACTGGCGGGAGCGAGACAATGTTTGGCGCGGCAGAGGGGTGCGACATCAATAGAGGCCGAGACCGGAAGGCGTCATCAGGAGGATGAGGACCGAGGCCGACAAAGAAATGAGCGGTGGATGACGAGGGAAAAGAAAATGCTATAAAACGGGCGAGAGAGTCCGGAAGAGAGGAGACTGGATCTTGGAAGGGAGCGGTTCGGACGTCCCTTGAGCGATAGGAAGAGCGATAGTGAGCCCGCGAAGTACAGCGGTCTCCTAGCTGGAAAGATCGAGAAAACCGGAGAGAATACGGAAGAGACTCGAACTGATTAGGAACGAGCCCGCGAAGTACAGCGGTCTCCTGGCTGGTAAATCCAGGAACGGAAGAGAGTGCCAAAGAGACTCAAAAGTGATATTGAACTGTAATTAGATTGTACCCTTGTATTTATTATTTTGATAAATTTTCATGTTAAAATAAATAGTTAGCTCAGATCTGAGAGAAGTCATTACAAAGTGAATATTTAAATCTGAATCATTGTGGAGCGTACAGCTGTAAGTGCTTCCGAAAATATAATTGACACGGTAATTTTGTACTAATGCAGATTTTTTGATAAAACCAAAACTGTGGATTTGAGAATTCAGAATTTATGGAGAAAAATTTAAAAACCTTAGACATAATTCATCTCGCCAGTGAAGTTCCCAAATCTACATTATTCCAAATTTTGGAATAAGGAAAGAAAATCCATAAAACGAATTTCAAGCACCATCAAACCATATTTTGCAGAAAAAATGACGCATAAGGTAAGCTAAGCTTCACAGTTAAGGAATCCTACCTACAAACTTAAAATGAAATAACAAAATTGCTGAGAAAACCAGAAACTATCTGAGCTCTCCAAATAAAAAAAATTGGAATAATATTTTTAATTTAATGTTTAACTCAATCTGTTTTTATTCATTTATTTTTTTTTTAAATAATAAGTGTTGCCTTATATATTTAATTTCTTATGCTACTGTTATTATAGTACATATTAAGTTCATCTGCTACTATTATGAGACAGAGAGCGTACTTTAATGATAAAAAAGAATGTGGATAATCTAAAATTATGTATTTTTTTCGGATACCAAATTCCTTCTTAAAAATTCAATACTGGTTTAAAAAATAATTTAAATCTCGCCAAGATTTCTGCGGATTACTATCAGCTGTTTTGTTTTATATCTCAGCCAAACTGTTTCTGGAATATGCAGATAAATAAGTAGCTAATAGTGTATTTTTTCACATATTAAAAATAGTAAAATTATTAATTTAATAAATAAAAACTTCTCATTAATTCGTGCGTTACAGTATAAACGAAAAAACCCTTTCGTATTCCCATGAAATAAACATTTGTTATTTCCTGATATAAGTAATGTGATCTATTAAAAATACAAATTTCTTCGGATTCTTTTTTGAAATTACTGAATGAGAAATTCATCTTATCATTATTTATTTTGCAAATGCCACACACTACAATAGCACCTATGCCATTAGTGCACGTGCTCTCCAATATTTTTCGACATTTGAATTAAGGATCATTAGTTCAGGGCACACGACCAAATGTTCAGTGATCATAGGCTGACCAGAGTCACAGAGTACAGTCCGGTGAGTTGGCGATACCAATTCTGTAGAGATGCGATCTCAGACAGTCATCTGCCAAAAGTTTAAAATGAGCTACAACAGCTTTTCTAGGAACCCAGGACGGTTTATTGTTCAAGATTGCCCAGTTCTTGTCCTTCGACAACTCCACACAACTTCCATTTTAAAGTTATTCTTAAAGGAAATATTAGAAAAAAACCTTAAGGAATGAAAGGTTAAAATCCTCGCGGGTTTTTGGATCACAAAGGCCCCTTTTTTAGCAAGAAAGTCAGCATGCTCATTCCCAGCTATATCACAATGAGCTGGTAACCACTGAAAAGAGATTTTATGAGGAACTTCTTTTACGAATAATCCACGATTTAAAATTCTTAGTGAATTACAGAGGTAATTTTGAGATAGAACCTGTAATGCCAATTTAGAGTCGGAAAAGATTACGGCCCTGTTGAACTCGGAGCTTCTTAGTGATAGTTGCTCGACCGCTACTGCAATAGCTTCAATCTCGCCATCGAAGGCAGTAGTAAAAATACCAAGTGGCAGATAAAAGCTAAGCAATTCACAGAAGATACCCGCTCCAGCACCATGATATCTATCTAGAAGAGAGCCATCAGTAAAAACATGTAGCCATTCACTTGTTAGGAATCAATTGTGAATAGTTTCCAAAGCTATAGTTTTCAGTTGTTCGGGAGACAGTTCACTCTTTAATATCTTCACATGAGTTCAAGATTTATATCAAGATGAATGTTATCCAAAGGGCACAAAGGTAGAGGCAAAATAGAAGTCTCTCGACAAAGCTCCAAAGAACAAGCGACCTTCATGGCTGACTGTATGAATCCCTCCTGAGTAGGGATTGCAATACCGGAGAAAAAGTTCAATACCGGTTTTCGGTATTCTTTAGATCTTAATACCGGGATACCGGTTGTAGAAGTTTTAGGAAAAGAAAGAAAATACATGTGTTTCTTTGTTTTATTTGCCAGTATTATTAGAGTGTAAATATCACAAAAAATAATTCGTAATTTTTAAATTATAGCATTATATAAAGAATCACAAAATAGTAAAGGAACATGTTGTGAATTATAGGGACCAGCTGATCTGAGTAGGTGGAGCGTAGCTGTCACCACGCTCAGACCCCACGCGGCCTATCTCGACGAAAATCATATGTGATGGATTCTGCCTCAGTGTGAATCTTGAACATGACTTCATCGTTACCAGGTGCTGTTGTTTTTCACAGATATTTTTGTAATTTTGATCTTGGTTTCGGCGTATCTAGGAGTGCCATTGTTTAACTAAATATAGTATATATTCAGCGTAATATTTTAACTTGGTAATTTAATTTGTCAAGATTATTAAGTTTTGTTTCATTCAAGTCTATCAAATGTTATCAATAAATCCAGGAAAAGACCAATGTGATTTTCAGAATTATTTGAATAACACCATACGCACATCAGCATTAATACAGTATCTATTATCATTTTACATAAGAATATCTTATTTATTTAAATCACAAAAAAGTGGAAATATCACTATTCAGTCTGTGGTACTATTACAAATATTTGAAAAGTAATCTTTAAAAAAATAATGCATTAATTGTACTGTCATTAAATCTGGAACGTAATTATATACAATAATTATCAGCTATCGAAAACGCTCTTTCGGCAGCTACACTAGTTGGTGGTACAGTTGGCAATACGCGATATACTTTTTCCAAGTATTTATACCTCTTAATCTCTCATATTCAAATAAATCTATTTCTCGTCGAATGGTTTTGGATATAGCTGATTTCGTATTGTATTTTGATTTGTTGAAATTTTTTTAGTTATCGTTAATTCTAATTTTCATTCAAGAGACAATTCCTTTTCAGTATCAACATTGGTGTCATCATCTTCGATAACTGTACCGAATTCTTCTGAATGTGGATAAGGGGTTTGTGGATAACAAATTTTAAGAAAATGTACTATAAACTTGATCAAATTTGAATTAGTTAGTCTCTTTCCTTCTTTTTCATTTCCATTTATAAAATCCTAATGATATGTAAATACACAAGTATGATATGCAAATACAATGTGAATAACAAACTCCTCAATTAAAAAAAAAAATATCGAAATATTACGCATTTTCTTCACAACTATAATCTTGTTTTTTCACAGATACGAATATCAAACTATGAATCCTGCGTGTGTGCAGTATTGCTCTGAGCTGTAACAGAATAGTCCTTGGATAACTCAAATATTTTATCATTTATCTTGATTGTACAATGCAACTTTATATTCGCAGTCTAATTAATTTCGCCTTTGGGGAGAAATAAAAACAAAAAAGTATACTATTTTGGCAATCACTAAGCAAATAGTGGAGACAGATTAAAAAAAAAATTCTAGTAGATACCAAAAAACCGGTATTTAAGCTTGTGAATACCGGTATTACAAAATTGTACAAATCGCTCAAAATATCGGTATTCGGTATACAGGTATTGCAATCCCTACTCCTGAGTCTTTAAGGTATCCGACTATGTTCGGAACCGTGATTTTGCAAAAGCGTATAAATGGATAATATATAAGATATTTAGTGTCACTTAGATTAGAATACATGTATAAAATTGTTTTAAGGACATTTTGACAAC
This sequence comes from Trichonephila inaurata madagascariensis, assembly GCA_019973955.1. Lineage (NCBI taxonomy): Eukaryota > Metazoa > Arthropoda > Arachnida > Araneae > Nephilidae > Trichonephila > Trichonephila inaurata. The sequence goes on along the minus strand of BMAV01025679.1, from coordinate 59,841 downwards.
AAAAAATTGACTTAGAATAACATTTTTTCAAAATGTTCTCCTTTTGTGAAAAATGCTTCTATTATAATAATATTTTGCCTGTATATAGCTCAGACCTCTGTACAGAGGCTAAACTAGAATTTTTGAAATATTTAACTTAGAAGTGGGTTGTTTATCCATGTTTTACGACAACAGAGGGGAGAAATTTTAAGAAAAAAAACTCCGATAATTATTTTAATGGGTTGTAACTCTGAAAATAATGTGAATTTTTCAAAAATCATAGTTGAGCCTCTGTACAGAGGTCTGAGCTATAGACAGGCAAAATATTATTATAATAGAAGCATTTTTCACAAAAGGAGAACATTTTGAAAAAAGGTTATTTAAGTTAGTTTTTTGCCGAAATAGTGTATTTAAAAAAATCTTTTTTGTCAAAATGTCCTTAAAACAATTTTATACATGTATTCTAATCTAAGAGACACTAAATATCATGAAAGTTATCCATTTATGCGCTTTTTAAAATCATGGTTCCGAACGTAGTCGGATACCTTAAATTTCTAGTTCTGTTCAGGTCATAATTTCTCCGGAAAGGGTTATTAGGCTAACTTTTAAGTTTCTGAAGTAATACTATTGCCTTTCTCTGGACGGATTTGTAGAATGGTTTGGTGTTGGTCAAGACCTGCATGGCAAGGACGGGAGAAGATTTCACAGCTTCGGTTATGATACGGAGGGCTTGATTCTGAAATACCTCAAGGCAATCCCGCAATCAATTCCCAACAAGTGAATAGCTAAATGTTTTTACTGATGGCTGCCTTCTAGATAGATATCATTATAATAGCAATAATTTTCACAGTCTTGTGAAGTTGAATGTCTAATCGTCTCACTACGAACGGAGAGTGATTTCATTATTATTTTCCAATTGTTATAAAGTGAGTGAATGTATGGTTTAATGGCGTAAGAGCAGATTCCTGTTAACTGCCCGATTTCTATAGAAACGAAAACACAAAGAAATTATTATTCGTACGACCAACAACTTCCTGATGTAGAGTGGATAATTTAAGCAACTGTTCATTATTTCTTTGCTGTGTGAATGCACTGTTTTAACACCTCTTCAAAGTAAAAATGCTAAATTAAAAATACAGGCAGAGAGTGAGTACCGTTACGATGAGAGGTCTTTTTATGATTTTAAAATGATTTTTTAAAAAGTTTGAGTATTTATATGTATTTTAGAAAGTTTTGGATGGATATATTTTTTTAAATAGCATAAAATAGATAAATAATAATAAATTAGAAAAGAAATATTTATGATGGTTAAGTATGATTCAATATGCTTTTTGTCGCCGATTAATAAAGACTGTTAGATATTACTTTTCTTTTAACTTACAGAGTAAGTTAAAAAATATCAATAAAAATAAATCTTAAAATCATTTATTTGTCCTTAATAGTACATCCAGAATGTTTTTTTTAGGTCAAGAATTTTATAAATGGTTTTATAAAAATAAAATTCCGAAATTAATTTTTTTAAAAATAACAAAACTCAAAACGCCTTTTTAATTTAGATCGAAATGCTTAAGATTAGAGTAAAATGTAAGCGTAATGTAAAATAATTATGCATAACTATACCTGTATATGTAAAACAAATATTGTTCCATAATAAAATAAATTGCATCGTAATCCCGATTAAGACACACATAGTTTAACTCAGATTATTTCTAATCACAGTTATAAGTATTTCTTCAAATTTAAAGAAGCTCAGTTAAAATAAACATTTTGGTACTTTTCCATTTCCCCAGCGCAAGCGACTAAGTCGCCAACAATAATACAACCATCGTCAAATGGAATTTTCCCACTGGTAACTTTTATCATCACATTTTCAAAATAAGTCGCGGTCTTTTCTTATCACACAGTCACGTCTTTTTCGTAATAAATCAAAAACAGATGAGAAATCAATGAGAACTAACATTTATAACTTCTTTTTATGAGTATATTACGTGTTGTCACCAATAAAACCTGCTTGGCGAGATTTGCACCGGTGAAACGGATAAGTTGCAATGTTCTTAATGTTATGAAAGTCACGTGATAAAAATTGCAGTTGCATAAAAAATTTGGATGATTCTACTCCATTTCAAGTACATTTGTGAAGTCTTATTGTCATATAAATTAAATTTCCGATCTTTTAAGATTTTTATTCCAATCATTTTTCCTCAAAAATATCATGAAAAACTTTATTTTTTTGAAAAAAATAAAAAAAATTTATAATAGGGTTTGTTTACCGGAGCACATAGCTCGTCAGGGCTTTCATCTTCTGTCTTGGTGAATAATGATAGCATGAAATGATTAGCTTGCCCATGTTTAAAACTAGTTTAAAATTTAAAATGAAATTAAAGAAAAAATTATTTTTATACATTAAAAATTTCTGAAGAAGTTGAGATTTTAATAAAGGAATAGCATTTTTCAAAGCTAGAAAAAATTAAAACTATAATTAGAACGTTACAATTACATGAGATTCCTCTAATTTCGGCTAATGAGAGCCTAAGGAGGTTAAACTGCCTGACCAATGGGATAGCAGCTATTTGTGGTAGTGATGGTGTGAGTGAGAATGTGTGATGTGTTTGCTAACATCTCGCATGGCGAGAGGGAGAGTTGTGATTGGTTGTTGTGTTAGTTGAATGACTTCGGTCCCGGGAGGGGTGCCGTCGCCTTCTCCGTGTGAGGAAGACTCCAAAGACCGTACAGTCAATGGAACTCTCACTGATTGTTCGTAGCTATCTGAATATGAGAAAAGAGATTTTTAAGAATAATTTGGAAAATTTTGACTAGTGGTAAGATATAAGTAAATAGGTGAATGAAATTTTTGATGATGAAATGTGAAATTTAATTTAAAAGCATGTTTCTGGGTCTCTGCATGAAACGCAACTCTAATTCATTACACTTTTCACATAGTCAATCTCCGAATAAACATATTTCACATTAAAAATTCTTTTACACATATTCACTTTCTTCTCTTTAAAACTAATTACAAAGTCAGAAATCTAGGTCTGAACACGACGATCGATATGACACAACAGTCTTAACCATAATCCGTTGTTATAGGCTCCAATGAACTCGTGCCCTCATTAACGACGTTGTAAAAAGGGAAAGAAAAACCCACACGGAAAATAAGTACCAATTTCGACCTAATGTAATTTTTATTCAATCCGTAGAGAAATGGGGAACATTTTTTTTTCTTGGTTATAAGAGTCTTACTTGTCGAGTGCACTTCTTTTATTTATTTATTTTTTTTTATCTTCTAAAGTACCAAGAATTCTACGTAAATTAAAATGAATTGATACAGTTGATAAATGTTTCTGCTCGCATGAGTGTTAGTATATACAGATCTTCAATTAACTTCAATAGAAAGGTCTCAGAGCTGTTTGAGCCTTTCCGTGGATCATACAGTACATCTTTTTCATGCTTTTTTATATTTTGGAGAGTTTCCAATTTTTTTCTCCCTTTGGATTTATGTCTCTTTCTCCCGTATCAATGGCTAATTCATTTTTTCCGTGTAATATCATACCAGTATAGGAAAAAAAAGATCATCGCGTTTGAGAGGAAGATATATGTCGTTAGATGATATCTGACAGCATTAAGTGCTTTTATATTATATTCCGTGACAGATTTCGTAATTAAGACTCAGTCGATGTATATTAGATCTTAAAAATTTAGAAAATGAATATAAAAAGTAAAATGTCCTAAGACTCATGGAATATAATTATTTTGCTAGATTTTTCATGTGCATTTTAAATTCAAAAAAAAAAAAAAAAACAACCCTTTTTAAAATATTTTTAAAAAAAAAAAAAACAGTATAAAAAGTTTTATTTAAAATGAAGTAATATATTTAAAATGTTGATTTGCTTTGCTATGTATGTGTATTTGCTTTGATAATTATAATAAACTTTCATGTATTACATGATGCATGGTAATGTGTCCCTGGTAATGTTAGAGCAAAAAATGCTTTTTCTATAACTAAATGTTAATTGAAAATAGAATCATATCGAAAAGAAAATTATTTTCAACTTTTTATACACTTCATAAAAACAGATTAATATAGTTTTACAATATCACACAAATAATTATATATATATGTTTGTATGTATTGTGTAAATGTTAAATGTGTTGTGTAAATTAAGTATACGTATTCCTTATAGATTGATTGATTGAATATTAACGTCGCACTGTTCAGCTACACGAGGGCTTTTGGCGACGGACCACGTAATTTTGAACCATGGTCAAGTGACGTGGACGACACCTGAGCTGGCACCCCCCTCTTCTAACTACCACACCACACCAACGGGAGGATGTTTCAGCTCTCGACTGATTTAACGTGCATCGTTGCCCTACATGGTGGGTTTTTAGTGGTACTGGGCTCGAACTCGTGACAAGGCAAGCCACGATCCGATACCTATACCACTCGGCTACCGCGGCCATGTATTTCTTATAGAAGGAATGCTTTTAATTTTAATACGTTTAAAATTCCATTCTGGAACAGTAATATTCATAATCCAGTTTGTAAAAATATAATACTTAACCTCATTTGATTATTGAATTAACAAATCAAAGGATTCCGTCATCAAACCAAATGGGTTAGTTAACTTTTAACAGAAATGTACATAAAAGTCTCAGCCTATCAGCTTTTAAAATTAATAAACCTGTATTTTCTATTTAAATATACATGAAATACACTCATTTCAAAATAGTTTTATGACGTAGGAAAGTGAATGAAAGTATAAGCACTTACCTTTGTTAGAAAGTCGCATACTTCCGGAGTTGGGGTTGTCAGCTCTAAAAGTGGACATATCACAGAGATTATTTCCTCATTATGAGATTTAGGAAGCCACACCAAGTTCTGAAATGGCAACACACATGTCATAGATTACAAAGCTGTGCATTTTAAAAAGGTTAAATATTACGTTATAATTTAAAATATTTATCATTGATGTAGAGCAAAAAACACGCTCACAATTATTCACTAAAAACTCTTATATAATTATTTCCCAAACACTTATTGATAAGCTTTTTTAAATGGTAAAATATTATAAAAGTATGATACATATATCTCAAGACATAATCACTCTGCATTTAAATCCAAGAAATGTTTTTCAATTGTTTTTAATTTTGTGTTTTGCGCATAAACAGATTTGAGAAAAAAGAATTAAATATAATTTATTTATAATTAATTATACACTGGACTTATATTGAGGGAGCAATGCGCACTTGTTACTGGTTTACTCTTAATGTAATGCGTAAGTCAAATAAATGTAGTTAAATTTAGTAATTTAAAAATAGTTTATTACTTTTTATTATTAATTATAAATTGTATTAAGCAAAATAGAGATCCAAATATCACATTTCCCAGGATTGATAATATATGTATATATATATATTTTATATAAGTGAATAAATGCTATATATTTCATTATTTTTTGCAAATTTTAACTTTTCAAACATTTTATATTCTAAATTTAAAACAAATGTCTCCCTTACTTCATAACTATTCAAGAATTATTCAAGAAAACCTGTACATCTAGGGATTTATAAGACTAAAATGGAAGTTACTATTGATTAAATTCAAAGATCTGTCACTGAACGCTGTAATTATTTCGGAACTTCCTTTTAAAATTCAAAATCTCAATTAAGAATAAGAATTTTGATTCATCCGATGTGTTTGAAAAAATACTCAGATTATTAATATGAACACTCAATTTAGAATGAGCGAGTGACTGTCTATTAACTTTACACTATAAAGTAACTCGATGTTTACTAGCAATGGACCTCACAAGCTTGAGCTGGCGCTCATCTCTCCGAACTTCTACAGTGCGTCAACGTGAGGACTTTGAGCCATGACAGATTTAATGCACATCAGCCCCTCGACACGGTGGGTCATCAATGGTGTTTGGCCCGGTCACAAGCCCGTGACCAAGACCACTAGGACCCAATTTAGAATGAATAACAAGCATTAATAACACAACTGTTAATGCATAAATATACCTACTTTAAAATGATCAATCTCTTCTCTATTGTTAACTTTAATATGGCAAAATATCAGATTCCAGAACAGGATAAGTGGAGCAACCTGAGTTTATAATAAATGGCGATATTTGCCTTGCAATTTTAAACAAATTATTTTGTAAGTATGATAAACGATCCTCTTAATTCTCGATAATTACTGTCTCACTTCCAACAAGATTACTCCCATGAAGTTATTCCTCATTATGTTCAAACTTTCGGAAAAGGAAAACCATACTTAGAGACACTTAAAATTTCGAAAGTAATATTCGCCATTAAGGCAGGAATAATTCGCATTCACACAATGAAGAGAGTAAATAAAGTAACATTTGAAACGGAGGAAATAGAAAAGGAGGATCAATATTTAAAAGGGAATTTCATGAAATTATAAAGGAGCAAATTTATTCTAATTATAATCGGGTAAGTGAGAGTTTATTGTCCCAACTCTTAAGGCAATGCGAGGGCTATTGGCGAAGGACAACGTAATTTTCCAACCTTGGTCAAATGCCGAGAACGAAACCGGAGCTAGCACCATACTCTCTCCCAATTTCCACACCATGCCAACGTGATGACGAGTTAAGATTGAATTAGCATGCATGAGTCCCTTTACAAGTCGGGTCTTCAGTGACGTGAGTGAATATTGACGTCGCACCATTCAGCTAAATGAGGGCTTTTGGTGACGGACCTAGTAGTTTTGAATCATGGTCAAGTGACGAAGATGACACCTGAGCTGGTACCCCTTCTCCTAATCACCACACCAACGCAGGAGGACGTTTGACCTCTCGACAGATTTAACGTGCATCGCTTCCCTACACGGCGGACTACCAGGACTCGAGCATGCGACTCGCCAGCCACAAGTTCGTGACCCTGACCACTAGGCTACCACAGCCACCTGATGAAACCGAATCATTGTAAGTACGTTAGGGGATACTGTGATCCGAATTGCACTGAAAACGCAGATTATACGGGTTCAGCAATTAAATCTCGCCCGCACTCCCGCCTTTCTTTTTCTTGTAGGTAACCGTGATCTAAAACAAACAGTTCTCGTCATCTGGTTTTGAAGTATTATTTTACGAAAATCTGTTACCAATATGTTTCCCCCCCGTCTAATATCATTTTAAACTTGTGCAATAAGTTAATGGTAAAGGTACAGAATCACCGTCTAAAAAAAAGGCATATTCCTTTTAAATTGATAAACGGTATACCCACGACAAAGAAAAAGGTGATGTAGACAGACATAATCTCAATTAGAGTTGTATTAAAATCGCATTATAAAGCAACGAGAGAGCTATTAGAGTGAGTGAGTGAATATTAACGTCGCACTGTTCAGCTGCACGAGGGCTTTTGGGGACAGACCTCGTAATTTTAAACCATGGTCAAGTGACGTGGACGTCACCTGATCTGGCACCCCCATCTCCTAACTACTACACCAACGGGAGGACGTTTTAGCTCTCGACAGATTTAACGTACATCGCTGCCCTACACGGCGGGTCTTTAGTGGTACTGGGCTCGAACACATGACATGCCTACCATGATCCGATATCTTGACCACTGGGCTACCGCAGCCCTGAGGGCTATTAGAGACGGACCTCGTAATTTTGAGCTTTGGTCAACATACGAGGACGACACTTGTGATGGCACCACCCTCTTCTAATCACCACAATACACTACACCAAAGGGAGGATATTGAGCCTCTACAGATTTAACGTACACTATACGGCGTACACTATATTTAACCCTATATACGGCAAGTCTTCAGTGGCATGAGGCTCGAACTCGCAACACGGTGACCTCGAGTTCGTGACCACAACCACTAAGCTACCAGACCACAGAAATAATCACAGAATAAGATGCTACAGAAATTTCAAAGGGGAAAAAATGGAAAGAACTTCTTTTTCATACATTTTATTACCGAAACAATAATAACGGTAAAACAAATCAAAAAGGGAAAATAAAATTTGATCTAAAAGTAAAGCGTTTTTCTTTTCTCTGCTGCTTTTAAAAGAATAATGTAAAAAATAAAAGGAAAAAATGATGAATGCTTTCAGAAATCATTAAAGTAAAAAATTTCTCTCACACACAAATTTATCAGAAATTATTTTAAAATGTTCAAAAAGCTCTAGTGAATCGTGAAATCATCGATTTTCGAACGCCCATTTTCTACTCAGCGTTTTTATGTTTGTTTAAGGACCTTAATGGATATCAGAGATCATCATTGGATTGGAAGAAAAGTCATTTCCTTGTTTTTCATGCATGACTGTCTTGTGAATGGAGCAAACAGCTGTTCCAATTGCCTTGTGATTGGTATGCAATTATTCCTTCTACTTATACATTCGTAGATGTAGAAAAAAAAGTGATTCTGTGATTCTCGTCGTGTCACAAGTGGTTTAACCTTATGAAACGAACCAAACGTATGTTTCCTTGCCATTGAAATGCCAACTATTACATGGGAACTAAAACAAGATTTGACGTTTCATTTAAAACGTTTAAAATAAAATAAAGGGTTTCAAAATAAATCAAACTTTTATACTTCACGCAATAATACGCATTTTTACATTGATATTTGCACCACAAAATATATCATACAGAAATTCTTTCAGAATTTATATAATTTGTTACATTATTAAGATGTATATAGTACAGAAAGTTATTCTTACACGAATATGAGAGTTCAGTATTACAACAAGTTTTACGGATTATGTTTTGAAATGAATGATAAGCTTCGCACGTTTAAAAACGCTCTTGAATTTCGAGTCTTCCCATTTACTTCAAAGAATGATGAACACAGAAATGAAAAATATTTCAAAGAAGAGACTAATAAAATATTTCAAACTCGCATTTCTCATAAAAGATAAAATATTCAGGTATAAAAAATAATTGAAAAAACTAGCCATGGAGAAGTTGCAGGATTTTGTGTTATGACGAGTATAATCGTCATGTGTAAAAACTAGTTACCATTGGTTATTTAAATTGTAATTTTTGAGAAAAACACACAACATACTCTAAAATTTCATGATGATTAGAATATTTTGAGGCCAGTCCGGAGTAAAACAAATTAATAAAAAAAATATGAAAAATGTAAGATGAAATCATGCGTCACCGTATACGTTCATGCAACAAATTTATTTTTGTGCGATGAAAATAATTTTTAGATGTTAGCATAAAAGAGGAAAAGACAGAAGTCGGAAAGTTGATTTATAATAGGGTTCCTTCAGGCATGGTCAGCCATGGGACAAATGCGTGTCGCTGACCAGGCACTGAGACCATTGATAGCTGTTGGCCTGAAATTACCTAGCTATCAAGTGGTTAAATGTCAATTGTTTGATGTGCTGACATAAAAGTAATAGCCCAATGCCTTGCGGCCTAAAGAACAGTTATTTTATTGGGGTGGGAAAGGTAAGTGTGCTATCAGGTAAGAGGTCTGTGATCATTCCTACATCACCTACCCCAGTGGTCAAGGTATCGGATCATGGCAGGCAAGTCATGAGTTCGAGCCCAGTACCACTAAAAACCCAGCGTGTAGGGCAGCGATGTACGTTAAATCTGTCGAGAGCTGAAACGTCCTCCCGTTGGTGTGGTAGTTAGGAGAGAGGGGTGCCAGCTCAGGTGTCATCCACGTCACTTGACCATGGTTCAAAATTACGTGGTCCGTCGCGAAAAGCCCTCGTGTAGATGAGCAGTGCGACGTTAATATTCACTCACTCACCTTACAGCACCTACTTTAAAACTTCCTTAGAATCATGTGTGTGACTGGTAGAAAATATTTCGTTAGTAATGAAGTAAATCAGTGTGTGTTTAGGTCTCTCAGTTCGTGAATATTGGCAGTCTCCAAAATCCATAGATATCCACAAAAACTTATAGTTGAAAGGACCGCTAGCCTCATGAATCTGTCAAAAGCTAAATAACTTTATAACCCCATACATAGACCCCCGTATAGTAAGTACTAGTAATAAAATCGGCAATTTTTAAAAATAAACTCATCTTTTGGATCCAATATTTTAACAGCGACACTTACTCTGTGATTGTGTGTACTCGTCATCGCTCGATTTCCGTGACATACAAAGTTGCCCACTCCCTCTCAAACGGGTTCGCCACAGTTAACTGGTTAAAACTATTACCGAAGATTATTTTAAAATATCTTTTTACACAAAATTACTATTAACAGTATATTAAATACCTATATATCCTTTATCAGTTATAACATACTGGCTAAACCTTGCATAAAGCGAAGAATACGAATAACTGGATGTTGCTTGTCAAGAACAAAATATATTACATTTTAATATACAATCATTATCTAAACAGACAAATAACTCTTTTGAAAAAAGGCATAATTGATATTTAAAAAAGCGAGATCTACATAGATTATATCTTTATAGAAATAAGAGCTGGAAAGCGAATGGATATGAGTAACAGAAGCATAATAATATACCAGACTCTAAATGGAAACTAAGAGAGTGTACAATCGTTCATTTTGAAAATAGATCAGACAAAGAGTCAAGCATTGGTAACGTTAAAAATATTTTTTTCCAGTACTTATGAAACAAACATAACTAGCTTAAACACGACCAGTAAACAGAACTAGTTTAAAAATAGAATGTTTCAAACATCAATGCGGAGGCCTGGTAAAAAAAAACCGACCGTGTTCAAAAGCATATCTTTTTTCTATGTCAAAGCAACCGTGTTTGTAAAATTTCTTATAACCCGAAGAGGGACTTTTATCATACCTCTTCCTTATATTGTTCGTAGTATTTTTTAAAAATGAAAAAAAAAAAAAATGTGCTCTTTGTTGTCTAGGGAGAAATACTGGGAGCCACTAGCTTTTAAATAAAACAAGTAATATAAAAAAGAATTTTAAGTCAATTCCTACTTAGATCAACAAAGAAAATTTTTATTTTAGCTACTTTTTATTAAATAGTTACAATATACATAAATATGTATATACATACGACAGAGTCACAACATTATAAGTGGTAATAAATTTTTATTAATTATCATTAAAGTATCGTATTGTCATCCCAAACAATCCTGTATATAAAATTTCAGTTCAACTGAATGCTTTAAAACGTGTCAAAACTTGAAAAGGTTTTTTTTCTCACAAGTCGCCAGAAATGATACCAACGTGGCTGTATTTGTAATTCTTTAAATAATTAATTTGAATCAATTAATTTTTCCAAAATAATCATCTGTATAAAATTTCAGCTCAATTGAGAGCTTTAAAATGTATTTTATTAACGATTAAAAATTCCACCAAGATAAATAAATCAATATATAAACAAATAAATATACAGAGAATGTGAGCTAATAGTAGGAATTGAAAAAGAAACGAGCCTTACAGTAGTCGCATATGATGTGTAACATCTGACATGTTATCGTGGTAAATACGCAATAGTACAGAAAAAAATGAATCGAATATGATTGGAAATAATTTTCGATCGAATAATTATATCTTTAATGAAAATTTTACTTATTTAATACAAGGAGTAAAGCAATTTTTATCAAAAATATTTATTCTTGTTCAATTTGGGGAAGAGTGGATACATTAGACATGATAAGTAAAATATGACACATATACTTGTGATTTCTAAGTATTTAAAAACCGTTGAAAAAAAGCGTCAATAACAGAACCACTGTTAGTTGTCGAAATATTTCGATTTGTATTCATTTCGAGCTTTAGTGCATCAATCAAAAAAGCTATGAATGGCTCAGCTTCTGGCAAACTGAAGTTAACGTTGAAATCACCACTCAAAATAATGGGAAGCGAGTGATAGTTTGTTTTTAAAAGAGCAGAACCATCTTCAGTATACGGTAAAAGTACAAAATGCAGGAAACCTTTAATTTTTTGAACCATTTGATTAGGAGAACTGTATACGGCCACCGAAATTACTAAATAATTTCATATTACTTAATCGTATTTTCTTAAGAATGTTAAACTATGTCAGATGCTCAATATAATTATTAATATAGTTTACACATATAAATATAACCTCAGATTTCATACACAACGAGTGCAGAGACTTTGACAATTGAGCGTAAGGATCAAAGTTTATCCTGTATAAGATTTGCTGGTATTTGCGGAGTAAGAAAACGAAATCGAGTTTTGGAATTTGAATCTTTTGAAATGCTAACTTTAACAATATAAAAAAACAACAACTACTAGAGTTGGATTTCGCATATATTCTGCTCTGGATTTACCCATCTCTTCAAATTACAAAATCATGAAAATTTAATTAACTTGGTAAATGTTTCAAAATCAGAAATATTAGAGAAAATCAAAATTATTTGTGTAATTAATTCGTTTTTTTAATCACAATTAAAAATATTATATTGACAGCGACAGGAATTAACCTCAAAGTATGAAAAAGATACGCACTAAAATATTTATTCGAATAAATCCATATTACTTACTCGTATTTTCTTAAGAATGTTGAACTTTGGCAGAAGCTTAACAATAAATATAATTATTAATATAGTTAACACATATAAATTAACCTCAGATTGCTCACACAACGAGTCCTGAGACTTCGACAATTGAGCGCAAGGATCGTAAGTTTATCCTGAATACGAATTCGAATCTTTTGAAATATGCTAACTTTAACAATATAAAAAAACAACTACTAGAGTTGGACCCGATGCGAGGGTAACGAAGAGACACCATCACGCGAGTTGGACCCCCATGAGAGGGTAACGAAGAGACACCGTCACGCGCGCTTATCGGTCAAATCAAATAGCTCACGCTTACGACACTTCCTGTTACCCACTTCCGTCCCTTTTGACAAAATCACTCCTACAAAATTCGGCAATTGAAGGGAAAGATGTTACGCATCAAAAAATTGCTTAAGGTAATTTAAGTCCATTTTTTTTTTTTTTTATTCAGACATGGATTTTAATAACTGGACATTTTTATTCGGAAGTTAGAGCTCCGCACCATGTGAATGAAATGCTTTTTAATGTGAACAAAAACTTGCATACAACAGGATATAAAAAGGGATAATACTTGTTGCGTCATATTCTGTTTCGCTATAATTGCTTAAAAATATTTTTAACACTGTTACTTAGAATATCCATATGTTCATTTAATAGCACTTCATGATGAATAAAACCTGCAGATAAATGTGATTTTTAAAGATGAATATACTAATATTCACACTCCATTTTGTACTTCGGGAAATAGCTAAAATAGTTCATATATTTGAGGTGTGTTAAAAAAATTATCCGGTCAGAAATAAAGGAAGTTTGTGAGGCGAATTTAGCATACGTATATGTAGGCGAACCTCATGTACAAGTGCGGATTTTTTTCCTGCGGGCAGATACTGCATATCACCGGAAGAATATGGATGAGCGATGAAATGGCTGAGGAACGCCGTTGGGTTTTTATTTTTGACAAAACACCAAAAAAACTCGTACAAACTACTGTATTAAGTTTAGTGCAAAGATTGGGGATTTCAAAGGGAAACAAACCATCCAAGAAGTTCAACAGGCTTTCGGGGGAGAAGCATCCCAGAAGTCCGTAAAGCAATGAAGATCTTCAGAAGTATGGGTATAAATTGCATGAAAACCTTATTTCAAAGTTTAAATGACAAGTAAATTAAACAAATAAAAACAGCAAAAAGTTGTAATATCGAAACAAAAAGTTACGAACATTTTTTAAAGCAAACTGTGTATAACAAAGGTATTTGAAAGATAATTTACACAGCTTTTCATGATAATCTACCTACATATCCTATTAAACGTATTCAAGCATTATTTGATAGTTAATCTATTTAATAGATAAGAAAAAAAATTACACAAAGGATCCGATCTTTTTAATCAGACATCTAAAAATATTGTTTACAATGTAATCACATACAAAACAACAGATTAAGATATTATGCAAATCCAAAACGTTTATTCGACATCGGTCAGTCACATTTCGAGTCAAACACATCGCACAGCACAAACAGACCATCTGTCAATAAAGGCGGAAGGGGGTAGGAGAAGGCAGTGGCCTCATTAGCTTGCATTTGTTGTGGATAGAACTCACGCGCAATTGTTCTCGGGTTTGCTAATTTTGCAATAAACGACGCGTTGTGGAGCAATGACGCGTGCTGTTTGACGAGCGAGAGAAGAATGCAGCTTGTAGATGGACAGATATCGATTCTCTGACAACACACAACAGCAGCTGTTTTCCCTCTCAAACAGCCGCCCGAACTCCCACGGGCGACTCACTACACAAGCGCGTTTCTCCATCAAAAGGCAATGGTGAATTTTATTTCAATGATATCACACAAACGAAAGGTCGAGAATTTAATTCATAGATGATCCCCCCCCCCGTATGGTTACCTTTGTGAAAGGTTCTTCCTGCCAAATATTGAAGAATGTAACTCATATTTGACATGTTTTCGATTTTTTAAAAAAATGCTCCAACAGTATTATTACTTTCTTATTTCTCTATCCTGGAAAAGAGGGGAATATTTTATTTTACTGTTCATTTCCTCATTTATTTTGCAATCAATCCACTTTTTGCCGCAAACATAAAATATGTTTCATTTTATTTCTTATAGAGGGTAAGCACAAATCATGGGTTTTATTATTATTATTATTATTTTTAAATTATATTTTCGAAACTACAGCACATATTAGCATAAGTGAATGTAAAGAGAAATTTTCCAAATTTTTTTTACAACCATGTTCAACAGCTCATTCAAAATCTTTGTGCAATTGAAATCCATACATAGCGAAAATGACAGAAAAATTTTATGTACAAAATGTATGGAACGAACTGGACTACAGATTATGCCGTGTAACAAGGTCGGTCACACATCGAGCATTAGTAACATACACACACACTTTGTGTTATATTTCTCTTTACATTCATATCGTAATGTTATTTTTTTAAAATGGGGTCCATCATTTGTACTCAACCCGTATTACAAAACCAAAATAATTTCTAATTTTACTAGTTGAAGTAAAAAAAATGACGTATTTATTAAATATTTTAAAATATTAAAGACGTAGTATGATGAATGTTTTTCGAGACATTAGAGAGAAATTGCGACATTAGGTAAAAATAATCTTAACCTTTAATTATTACAGATGGATTTTGCCACACCTGACAGGTGTGGCTTATAAGATCTCTAGCGTAAAAGAAAATAAAACTCCAGTAGTTCAGCTTAAATAAATTTTAGTTATATTTCTTTTTCCCATCTCATTAAAAAAAATAAAAAATCAATTTTTAGAAAAATCAGATTTTACTTCAAAATTTTATTTTTGAATAACGTCGCCCTCTAAGGCAACACGAGGGCTACTGGCAACGGACCTCGTAATTCTGAGTCTCGGTCAAATGACGTGGACGACACCTGATCTGTCACCCCTTCTCCGAACGTCCACATCAAGCCAACGGAAGGGCTTTGAGCGTCGACAGACTTAACGGTGAAACTCGACAGACTCTCAACACGGTTGGTTGGCCGCTGTAGCCTAGTGGTCAAGTGAGTGAGTGAATATTAACGTCGCACTGTTCAGCTCTTAGTTTTGAACCATGGTCAAGTGACTAGGACGACACCTGAGCTAGCACCCCCTCTCCAAACAACCACACTACACCAACGGGAGGATGTTTGAGCTCTCGATAGATTTAACGTGAATCGCTCCCCTACAAGGCGGGTCTTTAGTGGTACTGGGTTCGAACTCAGGACAAGCCAGCGACGATCCGATACTTTAACCACTAGGCTACCGCGGCCACTAGCCTAGTGGTCAAGGTAACGGACTTGCGGTTGGTGTATCATGAGTTCCAGCCTAGTACCGCTGAAGACCCATCGTTCAGAAGGGGTAGATGCATGTTAAATATGTCGAGGCTCAAACGTCCTCCGGTTGGTGTGATGTGGAAATTAGGAGAGATAGGTGCTAACTTAGGTGTCATCCTCGTCACTTGAACATGGTTCAAAATTATGAGATCTGTCGCCAAAATCCCTCGAGTAGCTGAATAGTGCGACGTTAATATTGACTCACTCACAACACGGTGGGTTTTTAGTGGCACTAGGTTTCAAACCCATGACTCGACAACGATTGCCACGAGTTTGCGATCATAATCACTTGGCTACCACAACCACCAGCCATGTATAAAAAAAAGATGAATTATAAAAATATAGAATGGAAAAATTGACTTTTATAAAAAGAAACATCATATAAAAACTGCTTTCTATTTTGGCGAAGTACAAATATGATACTGACATTGGCAAATATTGTAATCTGACAAAGTATTGCCGTAAAGTACTGTAAAAAACTCTTCATTAACATTAAATATGGTTTGAATAGAGAATAAGTCATAAGGACAGTTAACTGACGTAGGTCGAAATTCTTTTGATGGAATTCTTTTGACAAACAAGGTATATGATAGAGAGAATGTGAATGCAATTCATAGGTAGCATAACTTCTAAAGTAAACATGATGTAAGCACTGAAGCTTTTATTAATGCAGTGCGGAAGAAAAACGGTTTGATTCATGGAATTTCTGATTTTATAGAATTGTTACCATTATTGAAAACAAAAATATCGTAGAGATTTTATTTTTCAAGTTTTTATTTGAGAAGTACGAAAGTTTCCCCAATGGTTTGAAATTTTTTAAATGAAACTCTTCAGCAATAAAAAATGTAATGCTTGAACAAAAGCAAAATTAACGTTTTTTGTTGTTGTTGTTGATTTATACATTTTTATTATATTTAAAAAAGACATCAGCGAAGTGTGCGTGTTTTTACTACATTCCAGTTTTCAAACATCACTAAAAAAATACATGGAACATAACATGTAATAACCTTTGAAAATAAAAAAAATAGAAAGAAAAAATGGTACAAGTAAAACAAATTACCCGTCTAACGAAGTTTGACTAGCCCTGCCAATTTTTAAATTCACACAATACAGTTAAATAATTCAACTAATTGAAATGTTTCAATTTTTTTTTAAGAAAGTGAAAGAAAATATTTCAACCGTACTAAAAGGCGTGAGGTAATTTCGATTTATTTGATCTTCTAATACTGAATTCTTACAGAACATAGACCTAAACAAAATAAAATACTTCAATTATTACATAAAGCAATACAAAACTAACTTTCTGCAATGCATGTTGAAACAATCATGCGTGTTGTTTCCCCAGCAGCGATATTCTCCTTACGGGAAAATTGAGTTTTAGAGTCCAAGGTCGCTTCCAAGCATGAACTTGAAAAATAAGATTTTGGCAACCGCAGAAGATGAGTTAGTGTTACCAGATTCCTGATTTTGTCATCCTTGGCGACAAATTTGGTGAAAATATGATATCGCCAAGGAATCATCAATAAGCCTTTAGGGTCGATCCTTCTGGAAAGAATTTGATAAAGTCTTTCTCTCATTGGAACTTCTATTAGTGGAACTGTTCTATATATATATATACAGAGTCGTTTTTAGAGCGCGGTAAAGCTTGTTTATAATGAGTTTTTTTTTCAGTAAATAATACTTTATAATATTTCTTAAAGTATGTACGTCGATTTGGCTTCGTGTAGTCATCTGTTTGTCTTTGCCCCTTTATAAATCTGTTTTTATTCAAATAATTGGAGTCGTCGGCTGCCTTCCCCCACGCAAATTTGTATCAATATAAAACTTTTTAATTAAAACAAGTAACAAAAATTTTTTTGAAGTCAATTCCTACTTAGGTCAACAAAGAATAATTTTACTAAAGCTAATTAAATTAATTGATGAATTAATATTTGTGAAAAAAATCTGTGTTCTTACATCAAGTGTCATCCTCTACAAGTTAAACAAGATGTATTTGAACTTTAGTGGATGAAAAAAAAAAGTATTTGAAGCAAAGAAAAAATTCGTTAGAAAAACATACTGGCGCCATTTCTTGCAGCAAGTTCGAACGTCGTCAGAAATAACGCAGAATAAACTTTAAATTAAAAAATAAAATTTAATTAACGAATTAATACATGAAAAAACTGGTTTACCATCAAGTGTTATTCACAAAAAGTTTAAAAAAAAATGTATTTGTACTTGAATGGATGAATACAAAGTATTTTATTTACGATTGAAAATTTGAACAAAGTATTTAATATACATAGGGAGAGAGTGAACTGATAATGGGAATTTGAAAACCAAACCTATATCGTGCAAGAACAGAAAATTTTTTGCATGAAATTTTTCCTAACCAAGTCGATCTATCGTAAAGTGCATGATCGGTCACCGAACAGTGTTAAATGTGGAAATTCAGTCAAAATGTCTCACAGCCAGTGGAAATATATTTGGACTCACAAGCGCACTTATTTCACAATACAACTCCCAGAAAATCACAATAAAAGGTCCAATTCTCAAACGTGACGAAATAACGTCTTGTCTAAATCTCCGAGCAATATTGAAAGGCTCAGGGAGATGATTAATGGGATTATTGATGCTCGTAATATTAATGGGGTGTTTGTGGAAATAAGTACAGAGTGTAGATTGTTATGAAGGATTGCAAATGAATCTTGACAGCTACGGCTTGAAGTTGGGTTTGGTAAATGGATTTATTTGAGAGACCGGGAAATCATGGAATTATCCAAACGACGCCTTTAATTGCTTTCTGTGTGTTATCTTATTTGAAAACACTAAGACATTTGGTTCCACACTGTCTTATGCTGTTATATATATAAACAAGTAATATATAAAAAATTAAAGTCAATTCCTAGTTAGGTCGACAACGAAAAATTTTATATTTTAGTTACTTTTTATTAAATAATTACAATTAATATAAATATGTATATACATATGACAGAACCACAATATTAAGTAGCAAAAAAGAAAGCGATATTCCTTGAAATTTTCCATTCTCTTTTCTATATAGGGTGTTGGACTATCTTTTTTTTTGTTACTATTTATTCCTTAATTAATTTTAATTATTCCAATAAAATAGTATAGCAAAAAGAAATCACATTCTCAGAAATTAGGCCATCCCAGGTGGAATTTGAACCCACGACCTTTCGATTAGAAGTCCAACGCGCTCTTCAGGGACACAACAAACGATTTTCCTTTTTATATATAGTGTTGGATTAATTTTGTTTGTTACTATTTATTCATTAATTAAATAAAAAATGAATTAATATTTGAAAAAACAGTAACATCAAGTGTCATCCACTACAAGTTTTAAAAAATGTATTTGAACTTGTGTGGATGAACAA
Organism: Trichonephila inaurata madagascariensis; assembly: GCA_019973955.1. Lineage (NCBI taxonomy): Eukaryota > Metazoa > Arthropoda > Arachnida > Araneae > Nephilidae > Trichonephila > Trichonephila inaurata. The sequence goes on along the minus strand of BMAV01025679.1, from coordinate 40,664 downwards.
AAAGTATTTTATTAACGATTGAAAATTTGAACAAGATATATCAAGGGAGAGTGTAATTAATAAAGGGAACTGAATAAGTTTATTACAATTACACAATTACATTATATTTACTAATAAAATTCTTCAAATAAGTAATCTTTTTTCTGTTTTCTGTGTCCTTGGCATTTCCACAATATCAAAAAAGTCATGGTACAGTGCGAATTTTAATAACGTTACAATATAAGGCAACACGACACTGTTGGCGATAGATCTCGTAATTTTGAACCATGGTCAAGTGGCGAGGACGACACATGAGATAGCATCACCCTCTCCTAATTACCACAACTCACTACACCAATGGGAGGATAGGGAGCCTCGACAGATTAAGCGTGCGTCGGCTCCTACGACACGTCAGGTCCTCCGCAGCATCAAGACTCGAACCAGAGTCTCTCCGGCCAGGATTTCGTGACCATAATCATTAGGCTGACACGACTACTAGTAATAGTTCAGAGAAAAAAAGGGGGTATAGAAACACTCTACTTTTTTGGGAAGATAAAGTAAAATCGTCGTCCACCAAAGAATAAGCTTTTGTAGCCCTCTTGTGTATTTCTAACATTTCAAGTTATTTATTTATTTATTTTCGTGATTTTTTTTTAAATGCACTTTGATATTTCTCTTTAATTTTATGGCCGTAGAATTCTTTTTAGCTAGGATGACCTTTTAACAGTATTTTGATTTTTCTTTGTTTTGGGGGTGTACTCGCAAGATTTTTCAGATCCGGTAGGAATTCCTGGAAGGACGAGTGACAGATGGAATTTTTCTACTCTGTGAGGGGTTTGGTTTTATTGATTGTGAGTGAGTTTATTTTCTTGGAAGTGGAGAACAGAGCTTGAATTGAAAATCGTGTATTGTTTGTACTCTTTATTATTTGAAGGATTTTGATTTATTATTTGCTTGACATATTTCTGAAGTGTTTGTTTTATAAATGCAGTATCGTTCTACTGAGTGCATTTGTTGTGTAGTTGTTTTTCTGCAAGAGCTACAAAGGACATGCTAACTACAGGTGTACGGCTCGCAATTTCTGTTTTCGTTCCCGGAAGACGAGCACGAATTAAACCTCTCCATGACAAGTTAGAACCCTAAAAACATCGGGATAATTACTGGTAAGAGCTTTTGTTTACTACGACAGGATTCAAAATCGCGGTGCTCGCTAAAAAAAATCTACCCCATCTTTACGTTTGCATTGTGGCCGCAGTACCAAGTGGCCATGGTCACGAGCTGGTGGTCAGCGTTGTCCAGTCATGGTTTCTAGTTCCAGTGCTACTTGAAGACTCGCTAATTGGAGGAGATTGATTGATTGAATATTAACGTCGCAATGTTCAGCTACACGAGGGCTTTTGGCGACGGACCACGTAATTTTGAACCATGGTCAAGTGACGTGGACGACACCTGAGCTGGCACCCCCCTCTCCTAACTACCACACCACACCAACGGGAGGACGTTTCAGCTCTCGACAGATTTAACGTGCATCGCTGCCCT
>BMAV01025679.1:15652-38746 GCA_019973955.1 Trichonephila inaurata madagascariensis | reverse complement strand
TTTCGTGACCATAATCATTAGGCTGACACGACTACTAGGTAATAGTTCAGAGAAAAAAAGGGGGTATAGAAACACTCTACTTTTTTGGGAAGATAAAGTAAAATCGTCGTCCACCAAAGAATAAGCTTTTGCAGCCCTCTCGTGTATTTCTAACATTTCAAGTTATTTATTTATTTATTTTTGTGAATTTTTTTTAAATGCACTTTGATATTTCTCTTTAATTTTATGGCCGTAGAATTCTTTTTAGCTAGGATGACCTTTTAACAGTATTTTGATTTTTCTTTGTTTTGGGGGTGTACTCGTAAGATTTTTCAGATGCGGTAGGAATTCCTGGAAGGACGAGTGACAGATGGAATTTTTCTACTCTGCGAGGGGTTTGGTTTTATTGATTGTGAGTGAGTTTATTTTCTTGGAAGTGGAGGACAGAGCTTGAGTTGAAAATCGTGTATTGTTTGTACTCTATTATTTAAAGGATTTTGATTTATTATTTGCTTGACGTATTTCTGAAGTGTTTGTTTTATAAATGCAGTATCGTTCTACTGAGTGCATTTGTTGTGTAGTTGTTTTTCTGCAAGAGCTACAAAGGACATGATAACTACTGGTGTGCGGCTCGCAATTTCTGTTTTCATTCCTGGAAGGCGAGCACGAATTAAACCTCTCCATGACAAGTTAGAACCCTTAAAACATCGGGATAATTACTGGTAAGAGCTTTTGTTTACTGCGACAGGATTCAAAATCGCGGTGCTCGGTAAAAAAATCTATCCCATCTTTACGTTTGCATTGTGGCCGCAGTACCAAGTGGCCATGGTCACGAGCTGGTGGTCAGCGTTGTCCAGTCATGGTTTCTAGTTCCAGTGCTACTTGAAGACTCGCTAATTGGAGGAGATTGATTGATTGAATATTAACGTCGCAATGTTCAGCTACACGAGGGCTTTTGGCGACGGACCACGTAATTTTGAACCATGGTCAAGTGACGTGGACGACATCTGAGCTGGCACCCCCCTCTCCTAACTACCACACCACACCAACGGGAGGACGTTTCAGCTCTCGACAGATTTAACGTGCATCGCTGCCCTACACGGCGGGTCTTTAGTGGTACTGGGCTCGAACTCGTGACAAGGCAAGCCACGGTCCGATACCTATACCACTCGGCTACCGCGGCCACGCTAATTGGAGGAGATAATGCGCTTTAAATCTGTCGAGGTTCAAAGTAATCCCATTGGCGTTGGTGTAAAAGTTTGGAGAAGGGAGTTTTGACAGCTCAAGTGTCATCTTCGTCACTTGATCATGGTTGAGAATTACGAGATCTGGTCGTAAATTATTAACTCATCCACATTTACTTCTAAAGAAGGTTATCACGCAGTAATGGCGTTTTGAAAGAAATGAACTGTTTTTCGAAATATTTTGCTCTCTGTTTTGACCTTTTTCGGAAAAATCTGTAGGTTATCTTTTTTCCTTTTTTGGTTTTTCAAGTTCTGTATGTAATTCTTGGTATACAAATTTTCACACAAATATCGTTAACATTTTAAAGAGAGATTAGATTTGGATCAATGATTAAAAATAATTTTTTTAGACCTGTATCACACAAGTTTAAAGCTTTCAACAAATGAGCTAGCAGCTTCTTAAAATGAATTCTGTCTTCTTTTCTCAGGAGCACTAAGCGATCCCAAAATATGTTATAAGCATATCAGTCGTGTAAAAAAAAAGAAGAAAAAATCAGTAACTTTACTTTTTCTTGGACAGCGTTGTCTTAAAACCACATATGAGAATTAAAGTCAATGACGTTTCAGATTTAACTCATTGTTTTCTTTCGTCTTCAGAACATTACAATGTTAATGTTTTATGCCCACAATAATGGAGTCTATTACCACAAAGAATTTTTTTTTGAAATTTTAGAAAAGAGAATTGTTTAAAATGAATACAAACTGTTTTTTTTTTAAAGAATACAAATGCATACAAATTGGCATATCAAAAATTATTTTTATGCACATTGTAACCTAAATTGAATTAAAATAAAAGCTAAATAAAATTAGGAATCGTAGCATATTTTAAAAATATCAAGCACATTTCCTTAGATTCTTTTATATCTTGATTTTTTTATTAACACCCAAACCCTGAAGTAATACTAAGGGCATTGGAGATGGACCGCTGTACCAACTTCAGTGGAGAGAAGAGGTTAGTTCTTTAATTACTTAGTTTCAAAAATACTCCCAACATATATTTTATGCTCAGGGGGAAAAAAAACTTTACCTGGAATGCGAGCGCTTGCAACAACAATAATAATTCTTTTACATGAGTGACAAAAAAAAAAAAAAAAAAAGCGAGTACTACCGTTCGAGAAAAGAAAATATGATCAGTCTGGACACACCCCCAAGCATATGCAACCGAGTTAAGTTCGTTTACCTCTGTATTGGCTCCCTGCCAAATTTGTGTGCTTATTTATCGAAAAAGTACCACTCTCTTCCGGATTCAACACAAGTTAAGTACCCGTGTGCCGAGAAAAAAAAATAATAATAACGGTTGAAATGCGGGAACAATGGCTTCCGTTGTGAGAGAACGACAGAGTGTCATACTAGTGCGGAGAAATATTAAACATACTCCCTTACAAAGCGACAGAAACTAAACATTTTTGCTGGCTTGTCTTCACATTTCAGCCACTGAAATAACCGTGAGAAAATTAAAAACATTACGTGTGGGTGGCATTGCCACGGTCTCTGCTTTTGTCTGAGCAGTTAATGTGTTTTTTGTAAATGGCTCCATTAAGTTCTTTGGTAATGCCTTTCACATTCATACTTCGCATTATCTTAGAAATGCAACTGATACCTTCGAAAGAATTCCGAAAATAATGAATTTTTTTTTTTACATGTATTGGTTTTGTTGAACATATTTAAAAATAACTTGGTTTTTTCATTTACCTTTGGTCCAATTTCCTTAAGTCAATATCGGAAACAAAAAACATTCTAAAGAAAATTTCTCACTTTACTGAACGAACATTTTTTCGTTGCATAAAAAAAAACCTTCTTTTGACTTCTTTAAGGACCTAAAGCGTTTAACTGCTTTAATCTATTTAGGACCGGGGGATTTTTTCTCTGGTTAGCCTCTAACTTCATTTAAATATTCCTATAAAATCATTACTGTAATAAAATACGCCAAATTTTTTATTGTTTATAATCATTCCAAATTCCATGCGTTCCTAATTCAGATCACATGAGCCTCAGAATGGGCAAATCGAAATAAATCGTAGGTCCTAAGGGGTGAAACGCATGATAACATGCAGGGTGGGGCGCGGGAACTTCCCGTTTTGAACATGTTGTAGTGATGTTCTTAGGGAAGGGGTGGAGTGGGATATTTGTGTTTCTGCCCGTCGCAGTCTCAAACATGTTGTGGTCGAGGCAGCAGTGTGCTTCTGCCGTGGAGGTGTATTTCTCTAACGGTCGGTTGGTGATTGCAGTGCAACATGCCTTTCGTCATCACTTCGATATTCCTTCTAAAGGTCGTGTTCCTGGTCGAAAATGTGTTTTAATGTGGATGGATGTCTCCAAATAAATGTCTCCAAAGAAAGGAAAGAACCCCCCTAAGACCATTAGGGGCACCTGAAACACCTAAATGTGGAACGAGTTCGTGAGTCAATTTAGACCGGTACGTGACAATGATCAAACAATTATTTTCACCCACTCTCCAAGAAAGGAATCTTGACAACATGCGGTTACAACAAGATGATGCCACAGCCGACACCTGCAGGGTTTCCATGGGTGTTTTAAGAGCAGCCTTCCCCGAATGACTGATCTCCCTGCGAGGAAAAGTAAACTGGCCTGCTCGATCACCTGATTTATCCCCTCCAGATAACTTCCTGGACTTATCTGAAGTCCGTGGCTTACAAAGATTGCTCCAAGACCCTGGAAGACCTACGGAGAAACATCCGAGCCAAAATTGACAATATCCCGGTAGATATGCTTGAAAAGGTAACTCAAAGTTTTCGAAACCAAATACAGCAGTTTATTGATAATGAAGGGCAACATTTAACAGACATTGTGTTGAATTGATTGGACTGATGCACATTTAATTTGTCGATGCTCAAAATCCTCCCTTTGGCTTGGTGTGGTAGTTTAGAGAGAGGTGCCGGTTCCGAGTGTTGTACTTGCCCGAGGTTCAAAACAACGAGGTCTGTCGCTAATATCCCTTTTGCTGCTTTATAATGGGGCTTTTATAAACACTCACCTAACAGTTAGCTACTAATTATTTCAGAACGAAATAAATCTCAACGTATTATGAAGAAAATTTATAACGATTTTTAGATGTTTTACGGTAACCTTCAACATCACACAATGAAATTCAATAGCTGAGTATTGAAAACTGATGGGCCCGTAATTTATATTGGGTACACAAACTTTAGTTTCAGAGTTAAAAGATAAAAGACCTGGCATATGGTAGAACGTCTGAAAAAATCTAATGGAATCAAGCCAATATACGAAAAAGTAATCTTTGAAGAATAAGGTCTGAAAACGTCGAAGAGATTGATGAAAACATTTGGGTAAAAATAAGTCTGAAACATTTTTTTTAAAAAAACATGTTAATACTTTTAAGAAATTGACATACTATCAGAAAAAGATTTTAAAAGATAATAAATGTGGCTATCCTTAAAGTTAAAGATTTAAATTCCAATAAATGTTATATTCTTATTCGCGCGCGGATAACATAATGAAATTTTTAGAATTTAGCAACCACCTTAAATCTAATCCCGAGTGACATTCCGAAATGTGGATCGTCTGTCATACCATTTATGAGTAGAAATAAAATGTGAGAATATTTGTTGACCCAACAGATCTCGAGATCATAAATCACCCAAGGAAGCAGAGCTTGTCCGAAAGGGCTTAGAGCTCGTAGTCCGATCCCCGGACCTCGAGATCAATACATTCTCAAGGTGATTTTTAGCCTCAAAAAGGTATTAAATGTTGTAGGAAACTAGATATGGATCCAGAACTTGCCCATGGCCTGTTCTGAAGTTCTTAGAGCATTATATACGCATATCCCCAGGAATATACAAATGATATGAAAAAAGAACTATAATTATAATGAGAAAATGCGTGAATCAATAAATATTTTTCTCATTTTTCGAGAAATTCAAGTGAAATATTTGCTAACAGAGAAATTCTCTCAAAGTACATAATATTATATATCTATATTTTTCTTACCTAAAAATACTCTTAAAATTTGACTATAAGCTTCCGAGCTAATAATAGCAAAGAATACATTAGATTAGAATATCAATTGTTTTTGGTAACTTGCCAAACCATTTAATATCTCGTATTATTTGTTCCGAAAAAATGCATTGTGTGAATACTTTAAAGGTATCCGACTACGTTCGGAACCGCGTGATTTTAAAAAGGCGCATAAATGGGTAATTTTTATGATATTTAGTGTCACCTAGATAAGAACACATGTATGAAATTGTTTTAAGGACATTTTGACAAAAAAAATTATTTAAATACAATATTTCGGCAAAAAAATTAACTTAGAATAACTTTTTTTCAAAATGTTTTCCTTTTGTGAAAAATGCTTCTATGATAATAGTATTTTGCCTGTATATAGCTCAGATCTCTGTACGGAGGCTCAACTATATGATTTTTGAAAATTCACATTATTTTCAGAGTTACAACCTATTGAAATAATTATTGGCGTTTTTTTATTAAAATTTCTCCTCTCTGCTGTCGTAAAACATGGATAAATCCACTTCTAAGTTATATATTTCAAAAATTCTAGTTGAGCCATTAATAGTTATTAAAATAGTTACTTGATTGATTGAATATTAACGTCGCACTGTTCAGCTACACGAGGGCTTTTGGCGACGGACCACGTAATTTTGAACCATGGTCAAGTAAAGTGGATGACACCTGAGCTGGCACCCCCTTTCCTAACTACCACACCACACCAACGGGAGGACGTTTCAGCTCTCGACAGATTTAACGTGCATCGCTGCCCTACACGGCGGGTCTTTAGTGGTACTGGGCTCGAAGTCGTGACAAGGCAAGCCACGGTCCGATACCTGTACCACTCGGCTACCGCGGCCATTAAAATAGTTACTAGAACAGCTTTTAATAGTTATTCATTGCTGATATGGAGATGCAAAAAATAGGCCACTGAGGCGGGATAGCGGTTAATGACGCTGTCTACTGCCCAGAGGAGTTCACAAGTATTAGGAAATGTGATGTGTAGTGCCTATACGTCGTGGGGGCGCTCCAAATATCTGGTGAGCCAAAAGTCCTCTCGAGAGGTTGGTGGTAGGGGAAGAGGGAAGGTCTTCCTCCCCCTCGATTCTACCTTAAAATTTGGGTTAATTGGAGCCAAAATGTATTTTTCCTGCATGGTGTTTAAAACTGCGGCCAAAACGACAGGATTTAATCTAGTCCTCCCCCCTCCTCTTGCCTCAATGAATTTCGTGGACCTCGATCTGACATCGCGAATCAGATGGCATTAGTAATAACAAGTGCAAAATATATTTGCAGCACGTAAGTAACTGTATGAGAGATTACCAAGGCAAATCTTCCATTATTTATTATTACAGAAATGTGTAATAAAACAGAAAAACGCTAAATTTTTCTAAATTTTTCTATTTCACACGCAGACCCCCTCCCTCTTTTATTAATCAAGCACAATGACTTTCAATGAAATGTATACTCGATACCAACGTCACTGGTAACAAAGCACTTGATCTCAACCATTCCAGGAATGACCCTTCACCCCCTTGATAACAGGAGAGAGTAAGGAGCCAAACCCTAAGAGCTCAAAAAAAAAGTAAATCGTTTTTTGTGTTATTTATACAATACAGCATCTATCCATTATATTTTTACAATTCTATATTTCCACCAATTTTTATCAATATTAATCTGCATGCACAGTTTTCTGAAGTTCAGAAAATGAAATAAATTACTTACCTCCTGTAATATTTCAGAAATAAGTTCGAGGGGCGAGTTGTAAATACAGTCATCTTGGAGAGGAGTAGTGAGCGTCATCTCTACCAAGCTCTGTATTCAAAAAGAATTATATTGCTTAATTTTTCTGCATACATAACAATAACACAGCAAAAAAAAGTTTAAGCAAATAATCATGCATGGCAATATATTGTGTGGACTGAGACTTTATCTTATTAATATAGTTTTTCAATTATTCTAATTTTATGAATAATACAGCAAAAAATCATTTTTTTTTATCTAACTTTATTCACATAACTGAAATACATGTTATCATAAATGTATAATCAATTTAGAGTTTATAATGTCTTTAAAATTCATAAGAAATACGAAACAAAATCAGATCTGTGATGCAAACATGTTACATAGTATAAAAAATAGCTATTCAACATTTAAAATCGACTTTTTTTTTATCGATTTAAAGAGATATTTCGTTCTAAATTCCGCTTCAAAAACTGATATACCTAAAGAAATCTAATGAATTCATATACAATACTTACGATAATGAGTTTTTTTTGCAGCACATCAAAAAATCAATAAATATATATAGAATATACACACACAAAATTTTTTATATCATTTTCCAAATTTTTAAGAATAGAACAAAGTACAGAAATAATGTTTTTTCAATAAAAAGGGCCTATCCAATATTCTTCGATAGTGGGAAAAAGATTCTTTAAATTTTTTTTGAAAAGTGTATCAGAGTTTAATCACATATGTCCCCTAATATTTTCTATCTTGGAAAACGAATTATACGTAACCGATAAAATAAATTCATATTTCGTTAAGAATGAGCTTGTCTTTCGAAAATGATTTTATGTTTTTAATAAAACGACATCACGATATTGATTTTCTTTCTGAAAAAAAATTAATCGACTTTTCTTAAGACATATAAGAAAGGAATTATTGTATTGCCTCAATATTTCAGAACTAATTACAGATGTAAATTATTAAAGAGAGTTTAACTTTATCCAATTATTTTTCATATTCAAAAACAGTGACTTTTTGTAAATAATATTTTTTTCACTATCCTTTATGTTAAAATTGCGTTACAATACAACTTCATAGTGTTTGTTACAATTGAAATTCTTTCAGTCTATAAGAAAATGATGATTCCCGAGAAAAATGGCGTTTTCCGTGAATTTTAAATTGCTATTTAAGTATTATTAAACACATTAAAAATATGTTTTTAATTTGCAGTGTCCTTAACCTTTTTCGATTCGAATTTTTTTTTTTTTTTAAATTTTAAAAACTTGTAAGGAAAAAAAAAAGGAATTGGGAAAAATATTTGTAGGAACAAAATTAAAAAATTCGTCTGTGCATTAAAAATGGACCTTTAAAATTCTGAGAATGAAAATGTATTAATGCAAGAGAATTGAGAAAAATACAAAAATTAGGCATAAAAATAAATAGCAGAAGCTAGCAAAACATTTTATAATATTTTAGTAAGCAAATAGAAAATCATAACATTTCAAAACTTTAAATCAAGAAATAACAGAATTGTATCTTAAATCAAAATTATTATTTTTTTATTTATTTTTGTTGTTGTTGTCATATTTGAAAAAGTATTACGAATCATATGAAAATACAATGAGATATTACAAAAGACACTTCATAACATTTTTTAGATATTATTGAAATGAACAAAACGTTGCTGATAACTTTCTCCTGGAATTCATGATCTTTTACAGAAATGCTTAAAAATAGCAAAATCGAAAGCAAAAAAAGAACCAATATTATTTTCCTTACATAGAAATTAAAAATAAAGAAAAATACTTATTCTTAATACTTATTTTATCAATTTTCTTTCTCAACAAATCAGGGTAGAGAATTTAAATCATAAAATATAAAAAGTATGAAAAGTTTTCTTTTTTTTTCAGTACATTCGATCGCATCCTTGAATATGAGAGAGAAATCTCAACACCAGAGATCATTTGATGAAGGAAAATATTTTTTCCTCCTCACAAATAACGAAAATAAATTATTACATGGATATTTTTGGAACCATGATATTAAGGAACACGAACGTAAAAAAAAGCAATCAATAGTTCAAATCATTGCACCAAAAATAGTTTCACTTTAATGGATGAAGAAACACATAAAGAGCAAAATAAATGGAAGGGCCAGAAATAAGACACATATTTTTGTTAAAAAGAAAGAAAACCTATGGACGCATTTCGATTTAAAATAAAGAAAAATATGTAGAACAGTTGACTTCAATTAATAAAGTGAAAGAGGATGGATTCTTTTTAACTTTTATTTCCATTCTCTTTCATTTTATAAATGTAAATCAACTGTTCTATGTTTTCCTCTACATTTAAAATCGAAATTCGACTGTATTTTTTCTTTTTCAAAAGATGAAATCCATTGCTTTTTGTATTAGTGTAGGACATATTATAAATTTTAAAATTGTCTCTTATTGTAGTACTGAAATTGTCTTCTATACTTATAGTTACAGAAAAAAAAATAATCTTTCAACAATGTCTTTATCTATTTATAGTTGTTAATTCGCGAAATAGATATTAAGTACACAATACATTGATAATTCTAACAGTTTTTGAAATCAGGTTTAAAAGAAATATATGCATAAAGTACTTATATCACGCGAAAACAAGGAAATTCTCAAGAAAATTAAGTCACGCGATTTGTGTAACGTTTTATTTAAGATAAAAATATTAATAGTATACATACTTCTTTTTCGAATTTACAAATAAATGAAGAAGCATTTAAAGAAATTCTGTGTGATGCTAAATCACAAATTTTCAAATAGAAGCTGAATAGATGTAGAAAATGCGGAATTTTACATAAAATGGGTGGGTTTATAAATGGAATACCCAGCAATAAAATTTATTTTGAAAATACTTTCAAAAGTTAAAAATTTCATGATTTTAAATAACCAAAAATTACTTAAAGCTTATGTAAAAACCTCTACATATATAATTAGTAAGATGAATAACAAAACGAATTTACATTTTTTGAGCCTCCAAAGATGATTTGTATGAATCATTAGTCTTTTATTATTAAATCTAATGGGTAAAGTTATATAATATCAAAGCTTGTTTTAATACTTATTCTTGAAAATGCAATTAATTTAATTACTTTATCTCTTTTAAAAATAGGAACACAAATCGTTTATTACATCAACAAAAAGTAATAAATACAAATTTCACAAAAACTCACTGTTTTTAGAAATGGTTTTAAAAAAGGCAGGTAAATTTATCTAGATACATTTTTCAAATATGTTACTTCCACGTTATTTTAACAATTCCTTTGACATTTTATCATGATCACTTCTAATACGAATTAAAATGCTTTTTAAGATAATACATATTCAGAAAATTTTTAAAAAATGAATAATTACTTACTTTAAGCTCTTTTAAGAAGACATCAGCCCGTCTCGTGTTGCACAACAGTTTTCGATATTTCAGCATATTCCTCTGCGAATAAATAAAAACATATTTAATGCTTTAAAGTCACAACACTATAGAATCCTGAAATCAAGCCTTCTGTCATTTTAGTTCCACACTTCTTTATTTCATCAGAATAAATTCGCATGAAAAATTCTGAAAGCAATTCCCTTTAATCAGAAATTAATTTTACTTTAATATTCAATCCTTTTTCGTTTCAGTTTGGACCTCATTATTTTGTGATGATTTTCTTCTATTCCAAAGCCAGTAAATGAGAGCAAAGAGGCAACAAATCATGATCAACGGGCGTTTACTGAAGACAGTTTAAGTAATGCAGTATAAGAAAATGATGTATAGTCTTACCTATAAAACTGAAAAATTTCACGTCAATTTGTGTTTGGTTTAAACTGGTACTAAAAGCAGACTCCACAAACAAGTCACCCTGTAGAATGACAACGCGTGCGTTTACTAAGCCTACTTCACGTGCAAGGATTCCGTTGAGCAGATGTTCTTAAAAACACATAAAAAGACGTGAGATTGATTTTTCCGATAGCAATCTACACAATTAAGTTTATAGAAAGATGAAATATTATTACAGGAAGCCCACCCATAAAATTCTGCCGGTTGAGTGACGTAAGCCAGAAACTACGCAAAGAAAATATAGCAGCAAAAAAAAAAAAACATTTTAAAATAATTTTGCACTTAATGTTTTTATATAAAATTCAGTGGATGAATCATTCACTCTCTAACAATCCTAAAATATAGTACTATTTATATAGTACTATATTTTATGCATAGTTAAAATATAATGCACAACTCTATTTTTATTCTATACCTTGTATTAATAACAAAAACTAAAAAATACCTAGAAAAAATTACACATACAACGTAAACAAAGTTTACTTAAATATATTCAGTTGTAGCTACATATTTCAAACAAATAGTAATTTCTCGAAATAATGTTTATTTTATGAATATCTTTTCTAAATATAACAAAAAAATATTCATTTACAGTTTCGTATACTTAAGAAAATTTGAAATTATAGTAAATTATTAGCTAGTTCAAATAACAAATGCGGGGGAGGGGCAGGATTCTAGAGGGCCTCAACCTGATGTTATGGTATTGCAATGCTTTGTAAGATCCGGCTTGGGGCCCAAAACTCGACTTTGCACAGGGGGGCCCTAATATACTCCCATTACGCCACTGATAAGAAATACGATATTTTTATTCACACATTACCCAGACATGATACACAAACGTTTTAAAATATCGAATTCATATTTATACTGAAAATTCCGAAGCGCACCGTGCATTTTTAATACAAAAAATAAAATCGAGAAATGACATACCTCATGAACTTTTGTTTTTCTCGTAAAACTAAATTATTTCGTGCCACGGAATGACTACACCGATTCAAAACAGTTTTTAAGTTTTCAATTTCATTTGAATTCTTTTTTCTTTTTTTTGCCCTCTTCAAAAATAAACGTACACTGTTTCTTTTTAAAATTAATCCATTCTGATGAGACTTTCCTGGAACCCAGTAAGATTGACCACTTCGTTACTCCTTTATGCAAAGTACATTCATTCTTTGGCATATTAATTATAGTGATTTCATTTCATTCTTCCCCCCACATGTGGAGCTTTCACCAACTTCAAATATCCTTGATGTAGCATTTATCTTTCGCAAATTGTATGACTTTGCTTATGAAACCAGCACTGTGTTGGTTTCGTTTGGCAAGAGCCATTATTTACTACTAATAGGAACAACTAGATCAATTGTATTTCGACTAAAGTAAGTCAGGTTTATTCCGATGTTTACTGCAAAATTACGGCTTCAAATGATTAGAATGGATGAATTGGACCATTCATGATTCCGAGAATCGATTCGGGTCGAAAGGGAATGAGTTATACAGTAGGGTCAAAAAGTTCCAGGAATAGGTCAATTACAAATTATTAAAAAACAGAACAATAATTTAATCTTATTGGCCTTCAAAGTACTGCCCTCCTGCATTCACACATAGTGTTCATATAACTGTTCAAAACACTCCTGTAATCCCTTCTTTGAGAGGTCCTTCAGTTACTTCGTCGCATTTTAGATCACCTTATCTGAATCTACAAGACGATGTCCCTTCAATTTCATTTTCAGCCGTGGGAAGAGATAAAAGTCCACTGATGTTGGAATCGTTTCCGAATGCTTTCTTTAGCATCTTGAGCGTCTCAAAAGGTGATACCTCTCGCAAAACACAGAATTTGATGTTTGCACACTGCTCCAAAGACGAGATTGAAAAATTCCTTTTGTCAGAAATGATCTGCAGCTAACGCCAACAGCAAAGGAAATGAATTCCAGATGGCTGTGTGTTTTCCTTATTAGTGCTGCCAACCCCTTAAACAGATATTTCTTCTCCAACGAACACATGGAGGACCATTCCGGAAAATTTTTGACTCGAGCCGTATTGACGTCGCACTCTAAAGCAACTGTAATTATCGTAATTTTAAACCGGGGTCAAGCGACGAGCACGATACATGAGCTGGAACCCAACTCTCAACTTTCATGCCATGTCAACTTTAGGGCTTTGAACCACGACAGATTTAACGTGCATCAAGCACGTAAGATGCTTTTTCAGCGGCACCCAAGACACGTCGTCCACCAGTTCATGCCCATAACCACTATAATACTGCGACCAAAGTGAGTTTTTACCTTAAATTGTGCCGTTCTATTCTCGAGAATCCAGAACAACCTTTTCTTATACATTTGTACTCAATACAATCCACACACACCCTGTTTGGTATATTTATTTACGACTTCCTCCAACATTTACCCCCCCTCCCCACATATTGTTCATCTCATCGGCTGTCGATTTAGTATACCATTGTTCGAAAGCCAGGAAAAATCTTCGATTGAATGCCGCTAAAAGGTAAAGAGTATCACGTATGTACATTTTAAATTTCTTCTTATAGAAAAGGCGCGAGTTATACAGAGAATATATGCAAAATAAAAAAATTAGTTTGAAATTATAAGTGTGCGTCTCTTTCGCCGGAATATATATGGTGCATTTATTTTTAAAAAATAACTTTTCCAAGACTAACACATTTTAATTATTGCAGAAACAAGTAATATAAAAAAAATATAAGTCAATTCTATATATGAAGAGAGTGAACTAATAGTAGGAATTGAAGAAAAGAGCATGATCTGTCTGCATTGTTGTAACAATGCACACCCGGTTTGGCTAGTTTGGCTGAAAAAATCGGTTTTCGAAGCCCAACTTTCGTCATTTTTTTAACAGTTACATTGTTACAACAATAGAGACGAATCCAAGTTGGCGACGAAAACTGGTAATTAATTTAATTTATTTTAATTTATAAATTAATATTAAAAAAAACTGTATTAACATCAAGTGTCATCCACTACAAGTATAAAAAAAATTTATTTGAACTTGATTGGATGAATATAAAGTACTTTATTAACGATTGAAAATTTGAACAATATAAATATATAGAGAGAGTGAGCCAATAGAAGGAATTGAAAAAAAATACACACACAAAGCCGAATCATATCAAAATTAAAACAAATCTTTCGTGACAGAATGCATCATGTATAAAGTAAAATTTTGCGCTCTTTAACTCAAAGAAAGAGTTCCGAACCTCGTTTAGACGAGATAAATATTTATATGCCTATTTTGTGCAACATATAATAATCTCTCTAAAGATGAAAGTAAAGTCTTACACTCGAGAATTCAAAATAGATGGCTTTCAGCAAAGAGATATTAGGTGCTCTTTCATACATTAAATAAATTATTCAGTGAGTAAACTTTATTTCTCATCAAATTACCTTCGGGATGCTCTCTCTCTTCAATTAATGTGAAATATCTTCCAATTACTACATGATGGAAAAGGATTATTGTCATTACGAAGTGCCTTCCCAATAGGGTTAAAATTACAGTTAATGTGAAACATCAAAGTGTGTAAATTAGAAACGTACCATTATAAATTTGTCAATAAACAGAACCTTAGAAACGTCTAATTTATGGGGTTAACTTAGAACTAATAGGCGACATTAAAGTAAAAATTAGGTTATTAACAATAAATTTGTCTATAAGTGATTTGGGGTTAATGCAGATTTTGGTAAATTACAGAATTTTGCAAAGTTATGTAGAATATTGATATATATAAATTTTATTTAAAAAAATAATCAAATTAAATATTGACCATAACAGTGGGCCTTATTGTCATAACAGTTTTAGGGAGGTGAAAAATATTTTCATTTTTCATCTTGCTTAGATGAAAAAAAAATGTGTTTTGACAATTTACTTTGGAAAAAAATACAACTAATGGAATAGAAAGCAAGAAACACATTTATATAAGTAAAAGAAGGAATTGATTCAATCAGAAAACGAACTTTTGTCTCTACTCTTAAGAACATTAGATATATCATGCTTCACATAGTGTAATTTTCAAGCTGGTTTCACGTAAAGCTTAATTTAATGTTATCTCAATTCGAAATTCATAAAAAATCTGAGATAAATTTTTTTTCAATTGTTTCTCAGTAATCAATACTTCCTATTTCATTGAAATGGATACTACATCAAATATTATGTGTGAATTTGTGTTTGAAATACATTATGTGAATGAGGATTTATGAATTTCTTTTCTTGTAACATTCTCTCTTTTGTTATGGTACTTAATTTACTTATTAAAATTTTAAAAATTCGATTCGCTATTCATATTTACGCTTTCGCCTAAGATTTTGCTTTAAATATGAAATAGAATTGTAATTTTGAAACACTCATAGATACCTTGTGGTACTAAAGGCAAAGAGAAAGGATTTTAGAATTTTGTTTAAAGAAAACAGCATAAATTATAGTAAAAATATTGGTTTGACAGTGACAATTAAATTGAAATTGATGATTTTAACGATTATCTTTGGAAAAGAATTTTAGATGTCACATCAGAACTGAACAACTATTGCCCAGAATTTCAAATAAGGACTATATACGCATATTTCTATACCAGAGGTTTCCAAACATTTTTGTCTCATAGACCCTTAGCCATGTTTTTCGGTTTGGGGTAGACCCCTGCTTACCTAATATTGAATTTTTACAAATTTAACAACGTTAATGTATTTTTAACAGCTAATATAGAGCTACTTACTTTAAGAGAATTCAATCTCTAACTGTAGTGAAGTATAGTTTTTAAAACTTACAAAGTCCAAGCTAATTAATTAAATTAAAATTTAATACATAAAATAACTGAATAACAAACAAATGCCTTTAATGGGAGGGATGAATCTGATGTTTCAATAACAAATTTTCAACATTTAGTATCAGTCTCTTTCTTATGCATGTGAAACTTGATCCATGTCTCGAACAGATGAGAATATGATAAATATCTAAGAAAGGAAGATTTTAAGATCCATTTTTGGAGGAATTCAGGAAAATGGAACATGGCGAAGATCAAATTTAGAGCTCTATCGATCATATAAGGAATCTGACATTGTCAACTTCATCAAAATACAACAAATTAAATGGGCAGATCACTTTATCAGAATGGATGAAGACTGCACCATTAAAAAAGTCGTCAACACCCAACCAATTGGCACACGAAGAAAAAGCAGGCCAAATCTCAGATGGATTGATGGCCTAGAAAAAGATCTCCTAGTTTTAAGAACTAGGAGTTGGAGAACACTGGCAGGAAGAAGGCTTCTTGAGAAGGAAACACCCTGGGCTGTCGTGCCACTGAGGAAGTATCAGTCTTATCAGGTTTAACCCTAAATTTCATCTGTTAGTAGTAAGCCAGGGGGTTAGGGACCCCTGATTTAGAGCACCGTCGAAGAATTGAATCGTACGCAAATTCCTCCCTTCTTCTGAAGTTGTTGCAGGGAGTAGCGGTCACTGCACACCAGAACGCGTGATTCACGCACGATTGTGCACCAGCACATCTTTCGAATGTTGTGCGTAAACACTTCCACATGCTACATATCCCGGGAGGTGCACTGGACGTGACGAACCTGTTGTCTGACCTCTATACTGTCCGGAGCTCAATCCTTAGATTTCGACATCTGAGGCCACCTGAAATCGCTTGTGCGTGAGACGCAGGTGGAAACAGTGGAGGATCTCACGGCAAGGATCATCGTCACACACAGGATTTGTTTCAAAGCGTCCGACAATCCCTCCTGTGTCAGTGTCGACTGCGTTATGACCTACGCGCCCGCAACTTCGAACAATTCCTGTGACAATCACTTGCGGTTGCATTTCTGATTTCGAAAATGCGATGCATCGTTCGTGTAGTAAACGTACTCTTTATGTCTAATAAATGCATTTCTCACTTCTTATTACCCATTTTCATTCCACTCGACATCACGCCCTTCATAACTGTTTTTTTTTTTTTTAAATTACTCAAACTAAACGTGGTTTGCGACTCCGTGTTCTATGATATATTATCCCCATAGAGCTTGCTATCAACCCTCTAAATTTGTCAGTCGAATTCGGCAACACCCTGTATACGTGTGTGTTTAGTTCTTCCATTGTCAACTCTCCACTGACTAACTGAGTAGTATATTGCTAAAGGGGGTCCGGCACATGAATTTTTAAAAAATTATCGATTGTGATTTTCTTATATTTTTCAAAAGTCCAAAAATTTCTGCTTAAAATGATGTATGATATATAGAAATGCGATAATTAGAAGTGTTTTTATTTATTTTTTAAAAGTAAGACAAATTACAAATTTTTACTTTAAAGCCTGTTTTCTTAAAATGCAATATTTTTCTCTTTATGGACCTTTTTCTCAAAAACTAATTAATGTAGGATCCTCAAAATTTCACACACAGTGAGCATATTTTCAACATGTTTACACATTTTAATGGAGGGAATAAGATATATCTAGCGAACTGTTTTAGATCATGTATTTTTAAACTAAATTTTAAGGAAAAAAAATTTGGCATTTTTTAAAAAAATCATAATTATTTTAATTTTCAACAAAAAGGCAAAACCCTCCATTTAAATCTTATTGATAGTACATATAACCTACTGTGAAAATATCACCTATTAGTAGCTAGAAGTTTCTGAGAAAAAGGTACATAAACTTGTGTAATTTAACATGGGCTCCTATGGAAGTGCCGGACCCCTTTAAAATACTAACAGAGTGATACACTGTCAGATTAATAAGTTATCCAGTTTTAAAGCTGAAGAATTAAAAAAATAAAAATTCGTGAGATAATCATTCCTAGTCGGGTTTTTTTCTCAGAAAAAGAACATTAAAATTAAAAACCTAGTATATGTATTTAAAATTAAGACTTGCGTTTTAATACTGAAAGTGTTTATCAACGTAGAAAATTAAAAAAAAAATTTAATGTTGAAATTCGAAAGAACCGAGAGCTTTTATTTCGATTCATTTTTCCTACGATTACTTCTTATGAATTTTTTCCTCGCTAATATTTCGAAGCTCATTCTTCTTAGTTTCTCAAATTTTAATTTCAGAAAACTTTGTACTCTGTCAGAACAATTTAAGAGAATAAAAAGGTAGAAGTAACGAATGTAAACAAAATGAATTCGGAGAGAAATAAACATGTCATCCGACACCGTTATTTGAAATTTTAAATGACTAAAAATTCGTTAGAATGGTTCATAAAATGTTATGGAGCAAGATGCTGAACGTTTCAAATCAAAAATTTCTATATAACCGAGAATTAGTTAAGTGGAGGATCATAATAAATGATTAGCAAAAGTACGATTTGTAAAAAAATATCTTTGATTTAATGGTTTTTGCAACTTTTTGCTTGTAAACTATTTATATTTTTTACGTAAAACATTACGTGCTCGTTAAATCAATGGGTCTGAAAGTCTTGTGGGCTGAATCATGAGTGCAGGGGACTGGGGAATATTTCCCTCCCATTCAGTTCCATGCCAAAATTGTGGAGATAGGTGGTGTCGCCCTCTGTCGTTCCTTCGGGGAATTTCGCCGAGCTAATTCGTACTGTCACCTGTATGGTGCACAAGGCCTAAGCCAAAGACAGGCGTACTTCTAGCCCCTTCCCACGATGAATTTCGTGGGCATCGTTCTGACTTCGTCAGACAGGTGGCATTAGCCACAACAAAACAACATGAAACATTTTTTTTTTTTTTGCTCAAAGTACAACAAAAAACTATTTAATTTTTATTTTTTAGAGAAAATTTTAAAAATTTATGACGGAATTTTAAAATGTTACTCCTCCTACAATAACTAGCGTACACACATAAAATTTGATTAACAATCTCGTCAAATTAAGAATAACAAAAGTTGGCATGCGTTTTCTGCAAACAAGATTGACATTCGTAAAATATATTTTTTATGAATGCTTATTAAAAATTCTTTAAGAAATGTATAAATTCTAAATTCAACTATTTTTTAAAAAATTAAGTATTGCTCTGATTCAAAATTCTATTCCAATTTTTTTTTTATGTACTAAGTTAGTAAAAAAATACCAAATCATTTAACACAATAAAAAAAAGCTAAGATTTTAAAAGAAGAAAAATATTTATTTTTTCTTTCCGTGATAAATCAGTTTAAAATTTTAATTTGCCATTGGGATGTGAATAAAAACGGTTATATAAAAGTTATCACAACTCTAGACTTATTTAATTTAAAGCTTTCAAATTTTTCGAAGTTATAGAAAGTTGTATCAAAAATTTAAGCTAAAAAAATTTATTTGATCGATTTTTGTCAAAATTAATCGTAGCGTGTTTCCTTAACTAAAAAAAGAAATACTATGAAAATAGTAATTATAAATTCTTTAAATAGAAACATAAATTATCTTACAAAAATTTATAAGATAACTATCAGAAAATTTAAGAAAGGAGCAAAACTTAATAAAAAAATACCCATTTGCAAGCAACCATTTAATTAAAAATTCTCAAAATAATAACAAACAAGTAATATAAAAAAATAGTTTTTAAGCCCATTCCTACTTAGATCAACAACGAAAAATTTTATTTTAGCTACTTTTTATTAAATAGTCACAATTTATATTAATATGTATATACATAGAACAGAATCACAACATAACATTAAGTGGTAATTAGTTTTTTAATTATCATTAAAGTATCATATTGTCCTTTTAATTTCAGTCCAACTGAATGCTTCAACAAGTGAGAAAAAAACCTTTTCAAGTTTTGACACAAGTCGCCAAAAGGGCCGCTAAGTCGCCAACGTGGCTGTATTTGTAATTCTTTAAATAATTAGTTTTAATCAATTATAATTTTTATTAATTATAATTAAATTATTGTATTGTCATCCCAAATGATCCTGTATAAAAAATTTCAGCTCAATTCAGTGCTTTAAAATGTATTTCATTAACGATTGAAAAAATTCCACCAAGATAAATAAATAAATATACAAATATATAAATAAATATATAGACAATGCGAGCTAATAGTAGGAATTGAAAAAGAAATCATGCTTTGTATAAAACAACTATGGATTTCTGATGTCCAATATTATATAACATTACACCTGCTAGATTTACTAAAATCAAACATTGGGCTACAACAACGATGTCATAAAAACATGTTTAGGTCTTAAATATAAACCGCTCGATACTTTCAAAACAATTAGAATACCAATTTAATCCAACATACCATAAACCATCGCCGAAACAATTGAAAATAAAAATTTTTTCTCGTACATATCATTGCGCACACACCTGCTCCCAGCGAACAACACGTAACAGTTAACTTGATTTCATTCTTTATTTATCGATCCGCATTGACGTCATTATTTAAAGTAGATTTGACGTAAATGCTGTATGAAACATTCATTTGAAATATATGCATAATACAACGACTACACACACAGTTAATAGGATTACCAATTAGTTTTAATAAGAATTTGGAATGCAAATGTTGTATGCTCGTCAAGTAAATTATTTAAATAGAAACCAATGTATTTGATAATCTGCAAAGAATTTTCAGATACACGTAGCTAAAAATCACATGAGAAGAATAAGGCAAATGAATTTTAATTAAAAATAACGAACAAAATTTGCCAAAGCTCTATTCAATAATAAGAGTAAAAATGTATTAACAACTGTTACTGACAATTTTTTTACAAAGCGCGAGTAATATTTATCCCAAGAATTGAAGTGAAGCAAGTTGCATTTCAAACATTCTTTAAGAATTATTACAATTTTAAACTTGCATCTACATAAAAGTATATACAAATAGTAAATTAATAGTTAAAATGGTTAAAAATCGGAAGATTTAAATAGTTTTATCTATTTTTTAATTAATTATTCTAATTTAAATTATTTATTGTTTATATTATAGGTCCTTTCTAAATTATTTTAAACTTGTATGTAGTGTATTCGGATATTATCCCCTCATCATTTAATAATGGATCTGAATTATGAGAAATTTCATTTATAATTCATTTCGTACAAATAGCTAGCTTATGTACACGCTGTGTAATATAAAACCTATTAACATTTATTACAGTTAAACTCAATGCTGAATACTTAAAATTTAAAAAGCTCGTTAATTTGAATAATTAAAACTATTGAATACACTTTTTTAAAAAAAAAAAAATATTTCTCGGATTAAGTTGATAAACAATAAAAGTAAGTTATCAATAGTTGTCATACTTTTTTTTGAACTATTTATTATTAAAATATTGGATTTAATATAGAAATTGACAATTTCTTTCATATTTAATTCTATATGAACAATTTTGGGAGTATACATTTAATTTAGCTCACAAATATCAAAGAAGAAAACTTCAATATAAAAACAAAAAATTGGTACAAAAAAATAAATATTTAATTTAAAAAAAATAGCAATAATTTTAAAGTAACTTCTTTGACACAAAAAAAATTGTGCAATGAATTTGACATAAGAACAGCTTTTAATAATGATTTTGAAGCGTTCATATTAAAATACAATTTTAAAACCAAAAATATTTGTCATTTTTGTTAATCTTTTTGTATTTTATTGTATAATTATACAAGGAATAGATAACTTTCTCAGTAAAAGTCTACAGACATGTCATGAAAATTATCATAAGCTAGCGCAACCGATTTCAATCATAAAAAAATATTACAAAAATATTTGTAGTTTAAGAACTGTACTTTTAACTAAAAAATAAAACAACAACAACAACAAATGAATTGCGGATAGAAAGTATTGGGAACGCAAACATTTGTAAAACATCAGAAAAAAACACGTGCCAAAAACTTACCATCATATTGCACCTGCTCTTAACGGAATATAAAAACACAATGAACCTCTCAGACAAAAGCAAACTCAACACAAGACATTCGCACAGCTTCCAATACACACAACCAAAACAACTGTAGAATTCAATAATAAAAAAAAAAAAAATCCATGAATTACGATTATGATTCTTTCTTTCCAAAAAATCGATGACGAGCTTTTCGTGAAAAGAAAAGAAAGAAAAAAATTCCCATTGGTTGAAGAACAGTTACCAATTCTGCAACATTAGACCTTTTTTTTATTCTTAAAATTCTGAATTAGAATATCAAAATGTCGTTCATAAAACTTGTCATTTTCCCCAATAGAACGCACACAAACATACAAAGAGGTTATTATCGTTTGGCGATTGATAATTCTGACCGGAAGTAGACAAGCATGTACCGATTACAAACAATAGGGAAATAAAATACACACTTCTTTTCAAACGTCGAAGAAAGGAGGAAGAAAGTGATTTTTTTTAAAGATATTCTTCCAAGAAAATGTACGGTTTTCTGGTTTTCTTTCGAAGAAGGAATAACAGCATTGTGTTAAAGAAAAATTTAATTTTTTTTATGATGTTCCTCTGACGCAGGATGGTATATCGGCTGATTAATCGCTAGAATCAAGATTTATTTATGATCACTCTTTCCTTGTTATTTTAGTTTTCCCAAGAAGTATAAATTTAAGAAAAAATTTGTATTATAAATTATGAAATACTGTTTTAATAAATGAAAAAGAATTATATTTCAATTAGAAGTTAATTATGCCTAGAAGAAAAGCGGAAAAAAATATAAATATTTCTTAGGTTAAAATGTGAAAATTGTTTTAATTATATAATCGAGAAATGCCCAAGTCTTAGCAGAGTAGGAAGCAAGAAAAAGAGCCCTTTATCATTGATAAATAACAAAAGAGAAAACTAGCAAAAGAGAGAGAGAGAGATAAAACATTGACAGTAAAAGACTGAATATTCGAAAACTTAAATCAGAGATACTCAACCAGCATCCTGCGGGCCGCATGTGGCCCATCGGCATTTTCTGAGTGGCCCGGTCATGGCCCCATGCATAAAGAAATTCAATTATTTAGAAATAATGTTCTAAAAACTTTGCTTGATTGATAGAATTTCCCGCTATCAAATCTATTATTTTTGCTGTCAAATTGCATTTATTTTTTATTGTAGAATGTAAACAAGGGGCTTGGTCATGGATGAAAGGAAATCGAAACTACCCCATAACTTAGTAAACAATGCATAAAAGTAAACATTTTGTGTGTGTTTGATCGAATGGTAATGTAAAAGACCCCCTCCCCAAAAAAAAGAATATTATTTTATTTAATTTTGCTTTAGCCTTACAGTGTTTTCCCTCCATTATCTTCATGTTGCGGCCCGCGTGAAATACCTGGTATATGTATGTGGCCCGGAAGGAAAAAAAAGGTTGAGTACCTCCGATTTAAATGTACGTTTCTGAAAGACAATTACAATCGTAAACGTTAAATATTTCTTTTTG
>BMAV01025679.1:0-14820 GCA_019973955.1 Trichonephila inaurata madagascariensis | reverse complement strand
ATTTTCATAATAAGAATGGTAATTACAGCTTAAATAGATCAAATCAGGTTTCCTTAAGGGTAATTTATATGGCAGATTGAGCCCACTTTTGCCATGCTGATCAAAAGTAGAAAAGAATGTTATACGAAAGAAAAATTTATGTACACAAATACTTAAGATAAATATGACGATATACTACAATAAAGAAATGATAAGAAGAGAGAAATTTAAAATGAAGCTTTCAAAATGGGCAAGTATAACGAAGCAAATAAAAAAAGTATGTCATTTGGCATACTGCAGTGATAGTTTGAAAATAATACAGACAAGATTTGGGTCACTGCTTTTGAAATATTAAATGTCTCCGCTATAAGGGAAATAATTTAATAAATTATAAAGGGATTGCGCTTAAGAAAAAATATTTTTATTGCTCTGGTTTTTTTTTTTTTTTTTTGAATTTCTCCATTGTGAAAATTTATGGATATGATCCATTTAATAAACATATTTTTTTCTTCAGTGTTATACATCATCATCAATTACAATTTGCATTAAGAAATGAAGATATTCAATATCTATATGCCCTTTATTCATTGAATGTACAGAGACTTTTAAATGCGCTTTTGTTTGTTAAGTTCATACTTCAATCAATACAACTTTAAGTAAATATTTTGAAAAAATTTTAGAAAATAAAATTTTATTTTCTTTAATATTGAAAATTTGATGAATGAATTTTTTGTAATGTTACTCTATAAAGCAACACAAAAGCTATTGGTGATGGACTTCAGATTTTTGAACTAGGGGTCAAAATAACGTTAGTAACAAGCTCGTAGCCCCCTCTCCAAAATACCTCACCCCGCCAACGGGAGGATTTTGAGCCACGACAGATTTAACGTTCATTCGCCACTCTACACGGTGTAAAGGACTGAAGGACTAGCCCAATAAGGGACTGATGAGCTAGTTCCTTCTGGTGAGAGGGCGCAACAAAAACGCTGAATTTAGTTAGTGCCGAATGGCAACATTGAGAAGAGGGGGAAAAAAAGCGAGATTTTGAGTGTGAGATTGATTGATTGAATATTAACGTCGCACTGTTCAGCTACACGAGGGCTTTTGGCGACGGACCACGTAATTTTGAACCATGGTCAAGTGACGTGGACGACACCTTGAGCTGGCACCCTCTCTCCTAACTACCACACCACACCAACGGGAGGACGTTTCAGCTCGACAGATTTAACGTGCATCGCTGCCCTACACGGCGGGTCTTTAGTGGTACTGGGCTCGAACTCGTGACCAGGCAAGCCACAATCCGATACCTATACCACTCGGCTACCGCGGCCTCTTTTGAGTGTGAGGTATGAAATGGAAATTCAGAACGTATAGCTTTTAAAATTTAAATGGTTTTTTTTAGTTTGTAAATGTATGTGACGTAATGTATTATGAGCAATATGTGTAAGGAATTAATAAACCAATTTTGGTTTAATACTGCCTTTTCCATGAGAAAATAACCTACACGCTACCATTACTCACACCATGTTACAACGGTGGGTCTTGAGTGGCACTGGGGTTCGAACTCATGACACACATGCCATAGCCTCGTTACCATGATCACTAGGCTACCGCGGACATTTGAAATTTTGATAAATAAAGTGTATTTATTTGTTCTTTAATCAGTTAACTGTGAAGCTCCAGTTTGAGAGTGTGCAGCGTTCACGGACATCAAGGGATGACGAGTATACTCATCCATCACAGAGTAAGTTGCGCAGTTAAAATATTGTCGCGTAGAAAAGAACAAGGCGATGTTACCCAATACAAGATTTATTTTGTCGTGGTATCTTACACGGGCAGCACCACAACTGAAGACATCCAGCTGCAGTGCTTTTATATTCACACCTGGTGGAGAGTTTTAGAATGACCACCAGGGGAAGATTAACATAAATTCAATTTACATCATTTGCAAAGGTCCATAATACTAATAATAAATAACGAAAGTCATGATTAAAGTTAACAAACAAGTATCTGGGAGGCTCGAACCCGAGGTAGGGCAGTGCTCTAACCGTTCGGCCGCTCAGAGCTTATCAGTTTGTTACAATATTGGGTGACACAAAGATGGGTTTATTTTATAAAATTGACAATTTTATTATTAATACTTATTTGTTTGGTTAACAAACATAGATTACGTACATATTACTAACAAGTAATATTAAAAAAAAATTTTTTTTAAGTCAATTCCTACTTAGATCAACAAAGAAAAATTTTATATTAGCTACTTTTTATTAAATAGTTACAATTAATATAAATATGTATATACATAGGACAGAATCACAACATTAAGTGGTAATTCATTTTTATTAATTATCACTAAAGAATCGTATTGTCATCCAAAACAATCGTGCATATAAAATTTCAGTTCAACTGAATGCTTTAAAACGTGAGGAAAAAAAAATCTTTTAAAGTTTTGACCCAAGTCGCGCTAAAAATGAAACCAACGTGGCCGTATCTGTAATTCTTTAATTAGTTTAAGACAATTGATTTTAATTAATTATAATTAAATTATCGTATTTTTACCCCAAACAATAGTGTATAGAAAATTTCAGCTCAAATGAGCGCTTTAAATTGTGAGGGGAAAAAAAACCTTTTCAAGTTTCGACACAAGTCGCCAAAAGGGTCGCTAAATCGCTGAAAATGATGCCAACGTGGCTGTATTTGTAATTCTTTGAATAATTAGTTTTAATCAATTAATTTTTATTAGTTATAGTTAAATTACTGTATTGTCATCCAAAGTAATCATGTATATAAAACTTCAGCTCAATTGAGCGCTTTAAAATGTATTTTATTAACGAGTGAAAATTCCACCAAGATAAATATACAGAGAGTGTGAGCTAATAGTAGGAATTGAAAAATGTATATTACACATACATTCTTTATGAGGCCGACAGTCCTTCGAACCGTAAGTTTTTATAGATATCTATGAATTTTAGTGATGGTCAAAATTCCCGGACTGGGAGACCTAAGCGCACACTGTGATTTACTTCCTTCTTTATTCACAAAATATCCTCTACCTGTCTTAACCCTAAGGACGTTCTGGAGAAGTGCTGTAGGGTTGATCCCAGTCCTCATACCAGAAAGCATCCTTGCTTTCCACCCCAATAAAATAATTATTTCTTAGGCAGCACGGCATTGTGCCATTACTCTAATGTCAGTTAAAGTAACTATATTATCAAACAATTGGCATTTACACCACTTGGTAGCTAGGTAACGTCGCTGGTCCCATGGCTGAACCCTACCTGAATTAACCCATCATAAATCAACTTTCCGACTTTTGCCATTGCCCCTCCCTTTTAGGTAAACATCTAAAAACATTATCAATGCTCATAATTATACGTTGTTTCAGTCGGTGCATTCGGGGACGCATGAATTCATCATTCTGGCGGCCTCAAAATATTCTAAACATCTTGAAATTAGAGAATGTTTTTTTTTTAAAAAAAAACTACAATTTAAATAGCCAATGGTCACTGCTTTTTCGCGCATGGCGCGTATTCTTGCCAATACACAAACTCCTTCTGCTTCTCCATGACGAGTATACACTTTTATCACAGTTAACTCTTTAATAACGTAACTAATGTAATCTTTTTTCAAAGAGTGACAGGTAAAATTTGATAAACCAAATGAGCAGTTGCGACTTATGTACTGATTAAAAATTTCAATTTGTTATCAGAACGTAAGCAGGCCGTTAAAAACGATGCACTGCGATTATGTTAAAGCCCGCAAACAAATGACAGTTTAGATTTCAGAGAAAATGGTTTTAAAAGGAAAAAAGTGGCATAATCTTGAAACGTTCAACGGATTTATTTTGACAGGTTCTGGATATTACATTTATGTTTACACTTTCGTTAACAAAATAAAAATTATGTCAAACGTATCGCGGTTTTGAAGCTCTTAACAAATAGAGTGAATATTTGCAAATAAAATCCGTTTCAAGTATTTGACTCAACAATAAGAGATGAGACTATAGTTGCAAAAAACTATGGTTTTTTAAAAAAGCATTTAATTATTTAAGCTATGCAAATCTGAAAAAGACATTTGGTATACACTAAATTAATTCTGAAAATTAACAAGTCAGAAAAAAAATGATTTTGCCAACTATATATTTTCAGATTAATATCTTCTTAACATTAAGCAACTACAACTAAGAATCTTCCAAAGAATAAGCTAATAAAAAGAAATATTTTTATACATAAAAATAAATTTTTAATAAGTTTAAAATATATTTAGAAAACTATAAATATCACAGTAGGATTATAAAATGTGCATGAGGCAAAAAAAATTTAAGTAAAAATGTTCACTATCAATTTTTAAAAAGTAAAAAGTCATAATTACTTACTATTATATATAATGGCATCTCATTCCACCAAAACCTTTACTGAATTTGCAATATAATACTCAAAATTTTAATACTTGTTTGTATTTATTATACAATTATCCAGTCTTGAGATCAAAATTAAGTTTTTCCGTCAAACTAAGTTTAAAGAAACATCTAAACTTAATTGAAAACATAATCTTAAGTTGGAATATTTAAAAATTGATTCATGAAGAATTATAATAAGTAACATTTCTTAAGAAAATAGTCAAAGAAAGTAAACCCTGGTTGAATATATAGCTCTGAAATCTACAAAATGCAAAACAAGGAGCTTGAGCTCGTTTTTAATAAAATAGAAATCATTAAAAATGACCCGAAAAGAGTTATTTGAGGACAAAATAACACTCTGCTGTTATTCTCTTTTCAACATCAAAATAATGAGTTCCCTATTGTTTTTTATTTCTCGGAGCTCAGAATATTTAGAGCTCCCAAATAAGTTTAAATTTATAAAATAAAAAATATATATAACGTTATAAATAAAGTAGAAAAAAACGTTTCAATCTGAAGTCGCAAAATGCATTTATACAAATAAAACAGCAAAAACAAATATATAGTATCTCCTGAAATTCATATTTTTATTTTTAAATTCTTAAGTTCTACTGGTTAAAATCAAATCTTTAATGGTTATCGCAAAAGCACATCTCACGTTTTAAATATAAATAATTATAAGAAAAATCGTTCCAAAGCCTTCATTATTTTTTTCCTGAATAGTTTAATAACAAAAATTACTTGAAGTACAATACTGAAAATAAATCCTCTGCACTAATCGGTAAGAATCATTGTAGGCTTAATAATAAAACTATGTTTAAAATATTAATAAATTATTAAAGTAGAAAAACAAACGACAACTCATTAAAATTATTAAATGACGAATATTGCTCTCATCTTACCAAGCATCACGAAGAAATAACGTAGTGTTTTGTAGCCAGAAAATAATATTTAGAAAGAAATCTCAGCTCTATCGCCTCGATACAAACCCTTCTCTTCCTACCATTATGAGGTTGCCATAATACATCACCTATGACGGCACAATGTTTTACTCAAGACATCAAAACTTCCAACTTCGCGGGTCCCTTAATTAAACAGAATATGTCAATCTCGGAGAAAATGGCTTCGTTACACAGGGGATATTTGGATTAAGGGAAGAGAGGGAAAAGTTTCTGTGTTCAGTTGAGTAAATACGGCGATTCCCTTCGGTACAGCCCGCCTGAATTATAGCACACATTCTTTCTGGAGAGTTTTGTGGCTTCCATCGAGCTCCAATGATTCTAGCAAACAGAATTACTCTAGGACGGTATAGTTCTTAAATTGCGGTAATAGAACCCAACGGATATAATTATTAAAGGATCAAAGGAGGATTTTTGAAGTAAAATATATTATTGATAAAATTTTAATAAATTCGAATTTTTACGAAGACAAAAAAAACATAATTAACCACAAATTTTGCATTTCATAATAACCAATGAATCGAATAGTAAGCAAGGAAGAGGTAGAGAGTACGAAATCACGTCTGTTAAGGAATCACATTTTCGTTTACTTCTTTTAGTTATCAGGTTGTATTATTAGATTAGTGACGGGTCCTATTCACGGCCTTTTACTAATCCTCTTGGGGAAAATACTCCTAAAACTGTTACTCGATTCTAAAACCGCCTTCCGTAGAGAGAACTTGATTTTATGCTAATTTTAAATATATGTAAAACTCTAGCAAAGTGAGTCGTTAGTTGCGAAGTGACTAACGGAAGCCTTGGTGTACTAAAAAGGAACCTTAAACCGGAACATCCAGTTGATCCACGAGACCTAACGAGTGTTATTACATCGGATCACACTGTTAAGTACATAATTATTCGAGGATTTTAGAGTAGCCATTCAATTCGATTGCTTTCTGAGTTTACATCATTGCTTGGTAGTAAATTGTTAGAGCCAAATAAACTTGGTTAATTTTATAACAATGCCTGTTTGTTCGGTGTATCAAACTTTACCTACGACCTCAGGTTGGCGCTTCATATGAAAATGTCGGATTTTCTTTAAAATATGAACGTTTGTCTATCTGTTTACGTTATGCTTTTGTTTCTTGCATAGTCTCGTTTATAGTCATACTGTCCGACATCCAG
The DNA here is from genome assembly GCA_019973955.1 of Trichonephila inaurata madagascariensis. Lineage (NCBI taxonomy): Eukaryota > Metazoa > Arthropoda > Arachnida > Araneae > Nephilidae > Trichonephila > Trichonephila inaurata. The sequence goes on along the minus strand of BMAV01025679.1, from coordinate 8,319 downwards.
AGTCACATTTTAATCAAGATCTCCTCCAAAGTGTTCCCTTTTGTTATTTGTTTCGAATTTCGTAAGGATATAAACAAAGCCGATATTCGTGCAATTTCTCGTTATATAAATAGAAACTGTAATAACGCAGTAAAAGCTGTATGCAAAATAAACCAGGCGTTTGGTAAGGGGAGAACACTGTTAACGATCGAAAAGTGCAATGTTGGCTTAAAACATTTTAGTCCAGGGATTTTTCTTTACGAAATGAACCACGTGGAAAACCGAAAACTTTGAATGAATGCTTTGAAAAACTGATGCTTTGAAAGCATTGGAAAGGAATCCAACTATATCTACAACAGAACTTGCTACCTGAAAGAAAGTTGATAGCACCAGAATATTGTGAGAAATTGTCAAGGTGAAAAAAATGGATAAGTACAGCGTGAACTAACCGAGCGAAATAAACTAGATCGGTCGAATGTATGCTCATCATTGGAGGCGAAAAGCATTGCCAGTGCATTAATAAAATGGGTGAAAAATTGAAAAAAAATTATACGCCCTCTCTCTCTTCACTTGTTAATCGGCATACCCCAATACTTCTCGACGCTCGACCGCATACGTCGTACAAATAATTGCTAAAACAAGTTAAAAGGAAATATTAATTATTTATAAAATATTTTTTGAAATTTAAAAACACTATATTATAAACTAAATGTATGAATTACAATATTGCAGATTTTCATGAAAATTAAAACATTTTTCTCTTTGAAAAATTAATTTTTTAAAATTCGTGGTTGAAGATATTTAATATTAACATATGAATAAAAAAAAGTGGAGTTCTTTAACCCTTCATCTACCTATGGTACTTATAAGTACCACTCACTTTAAAATGACATAGAATAACCATTTTTACGAATACTCTGACGATACTTCGCAGGAATATTCTTTTAAATCCACTCTTCCAAGATATATGGCAGCACGGGTTCTATAATGAGTATTTTAGCGGGAAAGGTGAATAGTTTTATAGCAGAAATTGCGTTTTCAGCGGATTGAGAAGATAGTAATTTTTGTTCCGAAAAAATATTTCATGTCAAAAGATAAGTGTCTTTTTTTTTTTTTTGTATGTAAATGAAGACCTAAGAAAACGATTTGACTATTTAATTTAAGAGTGAACAGTGTGAATAATTAATTTTACAGTTGAGTATCTTTAATTAATTAGCTCTAACGGATTAAATTTCCCTAAGTTGAGTATTTTGTTTATGTATATCCCTTAATTTTCACTGCAGTGATTCAAAAAAATATAGCATGGAAAAAACTGCAGTACATCCTAATGCGGTAGATAAAGGGTTAACACATAAGTCACTAATTACTTATTAATGTCATAAAAAAACATGAGAGCTACTAACAACGGAACTCGTTGGATTCATTCATTAATAAATGATTTACCAATGTGAAATTACTCAAAGTGTATGTGTAATTACTTCAAATAAGCCAAACTGAAAACAATCAAAACGAGACTCGATAAAAGTAATAAAAACCTTTTTTTGCACTTCGTCCTATTATTTACTAATCATAGTTTCAATATCGTCGCAGTATATACAATTCAGACCTTTTCCCCATTGCAGAAGCATTAAATATTCCATCATAACCACACGCACGTTAACAAATTAATACCACACTTCGTTCCGACAAAAACTGTCAGAAACACACGTTATTGAATAGAGATCCCTTGCTACAAATCACCTGCATCCCCTAATACGAAAACGCCAAATATGGCTTTTTTATCCCCTCCCTCCCCCATTTCCCCCCTTTCTCGTTGTCCGCAAACGACAATCTTTCCCGCCAGGTGGTTAACGGTTTGCTTTATCCGGCAGGTGGATATAAAAAAAGCTGATCCCTTTCTCACACGTTGCATTGCATTTCGAGACGAATCGCTCAAATAAAACTGAAATGGTGCTTTTTCACTCAGTTTGAGTATTTTTTGAGTGAATCTCGTGTGTTTATATAATGATTAAAAAAGGTTGCCGAATGTATTAATTCAGTCATTTAGTGTAATTTATTTGAAATTTAATCAGGGAAGAATACTATGGAATTTTAATATGTATTCTTTTAAAAATATATAATATAGTGAACATCGCTTAACCGGAAACTGAAGGGATTGAAATATTTTTTCGTGTTAAAGGACATTGCAACCTCACCCCCCTTCCCATATATAAACAAAATTAAATTTGTTAGAGAAAGAGTTTGTTTTATTTACATAGACATGTATATATGCATATATTTAATAAAACCAATGAAACAAAAAGATTCACAAGAGCTTAAGGAAATATGATACAAAATGTTCAAATGTTTTGAAAAACAAAACATTTATAGAGTTTTGTAAAATAATCTCATATTTTTCTTTGCATCGTTTTTTTAGCATCAAATTGTTTGATATCGTGAATTTTGTTATTCATTTCACCATTGGAATGTGCGTCAAAATAACCGCACATACTTTTCATGACATTCCGCTTTTTAGATGATGTGGAAACAGAAGATGTTCATTTCATTTTCATCATCGAAATCTGCATTAATCATATTTTTTGTGAGCTTTGAGTTCCAAAATGTCTTTGTCTCCCATAATTGCGGCTGTACACGCATCATCATCTATTGCAATGAATTTTTCCGATTATACAATAGGACAGTCCAAGCCGGCTGGTGTTTTCAGTATTTTGTTCATTCCCAGAAGAGAAATCTTTTCGTGTTAAGCGATTTTCGTTTTGTGTTAAGAGAAAAAATGCATGAAAGTACATAGTATAGTTTATCGGGACCATTGCATTATTTCGTGTTAACCGATATTTCGTCTTATGCATTTTCGTGTTATTAGTGTTTTTTACGTAACTAAGATGCACATTTTTGATGTCCACTATACTTTTGAAGAGATTAAACCGGTGATTCATATAATGTGACTATGTTACAGCGATGCGTTTCTGCATGAAGCTTTTTCTATTCAGAATTAAATTATCAACCAACTGAAATTAAACCAAATTAAATATTCAATCAGTAAAAATGAAATACTGGCTTAAAAAAAAATTTCTATCTCTAATGCCAAACTTTTAAGGATAAAAAATTGTTTTGCTGTCTCTAAAACCCTCTAATACAAATTCTGAGTTCATAAATGAAAAATATAATTAGGTATTAAAAGATTCAAACTCCTTTTATTTGACTAGTATTTATCCAACTCTTCTTTTTATGATCTAGAAGACAAAGATTAATTGTTCAATACTATTTATTTAGTATTTGAAAAATTAATAAATTAAAGAATAAAAAAACTAATTTTAAAATTTAAAATGTGTTTTTATTACATATATTTACTTAACACAGTACATACTAATTAAAAACAACACCTTATTAATCATGTGTTATATAAGCATCATCCAAATAATTTTTTGATTCCTTTTTTGAAAAACATTCCACGCACATTCTTTTAAAAAATATCTTTAAATTATTAAGTTTACCTCGTAAGAATAAAATTATTTTTGTGTCCAACAGGATAACTGAAAAAAAAAATTTCAAAGTTAATATTGAGTTATGTTTTACATGTTTTTTTAAAAAAAAAGTAAAGTGATACATTCTCAACCAATTGTTGCTTTATTGGAAAGACTTATTTCATACATTCAATAAAAAATTGCTTATCTGATCACTTACCGAAGTAGTTTGAAAATTTTAAATTTGTACTAAACAAAATAAATTATATCTTTTTAAAAGATTAAGCCCCGAGTTCCAACTTGACAGTCACTAAAACTATTCAATACGATTTACGAGGGCTATTCAGAAAGTAAGGAACGTCTTGGAATTAAAAAGAAACTAAGTACAAGAAAAAAAAAATCATTACATACATCAGAAAGAGCGACTAAAATTCTACTCTTCTACATAGTCACCAAACAAATTGAGGCACTTATCATAGCGGAGGACAAGCTTTGAAATTCCTTCGTCATAGAATTCTGCCGCCTGCGATCTCAGCCACTCAGTGACGCGCACCCGCAACTCCTTGTCGTCGTCAAAGCACTGGTTGCTACCCAGTTCTTCATTCTTGGAAACAAGTAAAAATCACTAGGTGCAAGATCGGGACTATAGGGCGGATGAGGGAACCTCCCATTTGAATGAATTAAGAAGTTCTTGAGTGGGGAGGGGGCGGTTTGCCGTGTGAGGTAGGGCATTGTCGTGCAAAAACAAAATTTTGGACGTCGACTTTCCTTTTTGTTTTGAACTGCTCTCCCAAGGTTGCACAAAGTTTGACAGTACCGCTCAGAACTTATTGTAGCACCACGATCGAGAAAATCAATTGTTGCACCTTGCCTATCGCAAAACACAGTCGCCACAATCTTCTTTGGTGACAAGGTTTGCAAACATTTATTTATTTATTTTTGGTCTTTTGGTGGAACTTGTGTGCCGCCACTGCATAGACTGTAATTTTGTCTCACAATTCACGTGTCTCACCCACGTTTTGTCACCAGTTACGATTCGATTCACTAATGAATCACCATCAGGAACGTAGCTACCGCCGTATCAACCGTATCAATGATACGGGGCCCCAAACATGTGTAACTATAGTTCCACTAAAAGGACCTCGAAGGAGTTTTGATACGGGGCCCACTCAGAACTAGCTACGCCAGTGATCACCATGTATGAGTACCACTCATATGAGAGAAATACAAAAAAGAATATAATTTAATACAATGCAATACAATTTTGTATAGATGGATATCTTTTATTTCACTAGCATTTATACAAGAAATGGAAATTTATGAAAGCCTCCCCCCCCCCTTTTCGTGAACCGAAACATTCCTATCACCACAGGATGATATGGAAACAATTTTAAAGGAACGTCCAGCCATGTTTACATGCTTAAACTAACTCGCGATGCAATTTGCAATAATCGATTCCTATGGAAAGATTCACTCTAGATTCACCGAACTAGCATCAAATGAAAAATGTCGCCTATCAAAATCACTTAGTCAGTCAGCTGAAAATTACCAGTTTGCCGGAAAACATCCTTTCCAACAAATCACACACAATGGACAAACAAAAAGCAAAAAAAAAAGTTCCTTTTCTGACAGTCGCCGAAACTATTCAGCAGAATTTATGCGAGAAATACAAAAATAAAACCCGCATTTTTCCCTTTCCGGAACTATTTAGCTCCTTCCCATAAGCGGATGTCCTTTTTTGTAGGGAGCCTATTTTACGAGGTGCTTCGTCCGTTAGTGAGAAAGCCAGCCATGTCCAAATGGTCAACAACCCGCCATGAGTCTGACTCATTGCCTTCCGTATGGATATGCAACACATTTGCACTTTATTGCACCATGAAAAAAGTCTTTTAGCCTCTACTGTGAAACAAAAAGACGGAAATGACAAGAAAATGCGATGGAAAGAAGGGGAAGTTCACGCCAATTCCGAATTCGTGCTGAAGAATAAGCAATTTGAACAGGAGTTAAGGTATTCAAAAACGTTCGCACACGCACAATACGAGTACTTTTTCCCAAAAGGAGAACTACTGTTATAATAATTTTCAGTTTTATTTCAATTAAAATTCCCTTCTGGGTGATTTTTTCTGTGTGATCGTACAAGTAAAAATATTTAAAAAGAAAATATTAAATGTATGGTGTATATATATATATATATATATATATATATATATATATATATATATATATATATATATATATATATATATATATATATATATATATATATATATATATATAGGTCAATTCTCTACTAACAAGAAAATCACACCCAAAAACAATAAACTCGACAAACACATAGACAGCAGGAAAATCACAAATGAAGGACAAAAGAGTAATCGAGATAATAAATATAAAATGGATGCTGCAGTCCCATGAACATTACTGACTTAATACAGTTAGTATATAAATTAATTATATAAAATTTGGGGTTGAACATGTTTTTGGCCAGCCAACCTTTCCCCCTTTATTTGTAAATAACACTGAGCAAAACCAATAGGAAATAATGGATAGAAATATCTAAATCCATTACAAGATAGAGGTAATCTTACCTAAAAATTGCACCAAAATGCAAAGCCCGCGCTAAATCTGAGTGGAAACATTCAATTTGTTGCCAGATTCTATACCCTAATACAGATTTAAATCAAAAGAGGGCTGAAATGTAGCACTTAACAAAAGATTAAAAAAGGATATAAAAAATTTAAAAAAAGTTGCATATTATAGCATAACTATAATAACACCAGAGTAAATATGAATAAAATAATAGTAAGTAATTTCTAATCTAATATTAGACTATGGAGATAACTATAACAAAATATTTGTTTATAGTAATAAGCTATTATCAATCTCATAATTTTAATCCTAACTATTTTGAATAGCTTTATTTATATAACTATTAATAAAATAAATTTGGTATTTCTGATTTAGCAATATTTAGTAAAAATTGTATAGTTATTTATAATGTCTGATTTTTTTGACACAAGCAATTTATTACGTTGTATATAATTAAACAATATTTCTGAATATAGAAAATGTACATTACTCTCCCAATGAGGAACTTTTTTTAATATTGAAATTAAATACTTCTTTTATCAAAATATTAGAAACTATTACATTTATATAATTTGGGCATGTATGTCAAGAAAATTTGCTTCATTGTTGTTTTTTTATTTGTCTGTATTAAATTAAGATATTGTGGATAAAAATTAATGTTAGGTAAAATTGGCTTGTTGCCAAAGATGATTATATCATCTATATAACGATAAATATAAAATTTAGAATTATTAATATAACTCTTCAAAATAATGTAAGTATAAATTGGCAAGACAGTTGCTCGCAGGCCACCTTGTGGGAATCCTTTAATCTGCTGATAATAGTTACCTTTATGATATATATAGTTCTCTTAAGTAAAAAACCTAAGTAGTGAACTAAATCTATCATAATTACCATTATTAAATAAATTGTCTTATGTAAATTTACAAGTATATTAATCAAATCATCAATATTAATTTGAGGGTTTAAAAAGATCTTCAAAATCTAAACTATAGACCGAATAAATTTTTTTATCTTTCATTTTCTCAACAAGTGATTTGCTATTTTTAAGAATGGCTGAGGAAGTATATATATATATATATATATATACTTGCTCAGAATTTAAAAAAAAAATCAAATGTTATAAAAAAAAATCAACTTGCATGAAAATTTCCAATGTTAAAATTAAATATTTTTGTCTGTGGTTTCGGTTATCTCTCTCTGTATTATAAAAAAAGTTTTTCGGGATGCTGTAATAAATTTATTACGTACTATCGCAACAATGCCAACGTTCAAGATAATTCGCTAAGTTGGCAACCCCGATTTCGTATGTGTCGTACGCGCTGATTTGGCAACCATGTGTGCTTCTTTTCAAAAACTGTCGCCAATTCAGTTGCGATAGTAAATTATTGCAAGCTCTCTCACAAAAACATCGCAACGATTGCCTGGACTGGAATCGTTGTGTGAGAAGAAAGGCGTTGTCTCATACAAAGATTTATTGATAATCAACGGAACTAACTTCTCAGCTTTCCAGGAAGTTGCAAGGGCTGCTGGTTTATCAAAATTTGAGGACTTTATCATTGAAGTTTTGGGTGATGCAGTTTCAGGGATGAATTTAACTAAAGAGTAGCGCCAAGAATGAATTTTGAAAAAAAGATTAAAGAAATAGAACTATACACAATACATGTAAATTACTGTTTAACAATTTGAGCAATGAGTATGAACAGATGTATTATTTGTACAATGTAGGCACCTCCCCCTCAGTAAATAATACAATATAATTTTTTTAAAAAATTATACAAGTTTTAGATGCTTTAAAAGCATGTTTTTCAACACTTTTACTAAATTCTTGTTTTTACATTATACCACAAAAGAGAAATAAATTACAATATAACCATATAAATTAGAAAATGATAACTAGTCTAAATACTAAAACACAATACATACAATAAGTTGAGATGATAGGTATTTAAGTTTTCATACTTCCAGTAAGGAAAATATCCTTAGCAATAATTTAAAATTCCCCATATTTATACACTGTCCCATTTTTCTACTCCTTCATGGAAAATAATGCAAATATCTTCTGAGAAAGGTGTTATTTTTTAACGAATTTCTATAAGTTAAAGATACTTTAAACGTTTTTGGGTTTAACCCAATTTTTTTTAAGTTCTTTAAAATCCTGTCAGTATCTAACCAGTGCCGGTTTAGGCTCATTTTGGTCCTGGGGGCAGAAGATCTACAGACCCCCCTTTGGGACTGGCGGATCCCAAAAAAAATTGGATGTTCAGTTTATCCGTGCCCCCGGCCA
>BMAV01025678.1:0-63247 GCA_019973955.1 Trichonephila inaurata madagascariensis | reverse complement strand
ACTTTTCCAAACAAAATTCGTTAAAGTCTATTTGTCTCAAATTATGATCAGAGTGGAAAAGGAAAGCATCGGAAAATTACAAAAACCCAAAACTCAAACTAATTTGCAAAGGAATTTCAAATGAAATTTTCTGATTTAAATTATGCCCCTGCGTCATCTGATTTGAATTTAAATGCCCCAGAAAGAAAAGGGTTACCTTTTTGAGAACAAAAAAAGGGGGGAAAAGTTGTATATTATGAATTGTAAAAAAAATAGTGACCCAAAATTGTTTTTAATTGTCTCTATCATTAAATCTTTTGTGAATCAAATGATATATGTGTAAGACCCAAAAATCTTTTTAGATTAGTGAATATTGCTATTCACTTTGATATGTAGTCGTAAAATGCAATATTAGAATTTTGCCAAGTGTATCGAATTTAACTTTTTTTAAATGTTAAATATTGGTCAGATTTATAAAAAATAAAACCCTTTAAAGATATCATTTTTCTAATGTACTCTTTGAAAATGCATGTTGTATTCTTTCCTTTGAACATAATTTTTAAATAAAATATTTAGATATAGATCTAAAACTGTTTAAAATAAATTCTTTATAAGTACACTGGTGTGCAAAACTTAAGCAACAATGTAAAAATTTAGCAGATACCATGAAATTGCAAAAAAGGAGGTCTGGAGATCGTAGAAACACGTAAGTCAGTAGAAACGTCATGCGATGCAAATATCGGGGAAAAAAACGTCAAGCGATGTGAGCGTACGAAAAACCGTGTTTGGGGCGCGCGCTCAACAGTAGAATGAAATGAAGGACGGAGACGAAATTCACCATATTCTCTGCAAGTGCCAGTGAGTCAGTTCGTAAAATTTGGCTGAAAAATCACCTGGACGACTTCACGTGGAAGAAATCGGAAAACTGGAGGGGCTCTGTCACCAGTGAGCTGCAGATCGGAATCAACAAAGTCCCTTTCGCGCGCGGAAAAACGTTCCAAACCACAGTACAGCTGTTAGAAGGTTGGTGTGGCCGCCAGAGGACGACAACTGCAGGGGATGACCGATATATCATCCTGCAGGCGAAAAAAGTTCGACAGCAGTCAGCAAGCGCCATTGCTCAGAAACTCTGTACAGCAACAGGTCGACAAGTGTAGCGGTTTACTGTGGCCAAACGCCTTCACAAAGGGGGCCTGTTCGCCCGCCGTCCTGAACGCTGCCTCCCGTTGAAAGATGGCCACCGAAGCCACCGTTTACAGTGGGACAGAGAGCACAAAAACTGGACAACTGATCAATGGAGTCGTGTTTCTTTACGGATGAGAGTCGGTTCAGTACCGAAGCGATTCTCAACGCGTTTTGATTTGGAGAGATCGGACCGGTTTTATCCCAGTAACATCAAGGAAAGACATCGTTACGGTGGTCCTGGAGTTCTTGTCCGGTTGGCATTATGCTGAACGGCGGAACTGAGCTTACCATTTTCGACAGAGGGTCTGTAACCGGGGATCGCTATTGTGAGGAGGCATTCTTCCCCATGTGCATTCTTTCCGAGGTGCCATTGGCCCAGACTTCATCTTTATGGATGACAATGCACTGCCACATCGCACTCTTGCTGTTGAGGAGCTGCTGGAAAGTGAAGATATCACTCGAATGGATTGGCCAGCGTGCTCCCTAGATTTAAATCCCATCGAACATGTGTGGGATGCTTTGGGGAGACGTATTGCCACACGCTCACACCTCGGAATATAACCAACAACTCAAACAGATGTTGATTGAGGAATGGGCACTCTACCTCAAGAAATGTTGCACCAGCTGGTTCTGGTATGCGGAGACGGTGCAAGCAACCATTGTAGTAAGGGGAGGCATATACCATATTAAGGAACATCTGCTTGTTGTTCTTCCTGTTGGATAGACAATCATGAGTCACGATACTATGCGTTCAATAAAGCTTGTTTTTGTTTGATTCCATACCGTATGCGTTGTATTCCTTTTTCAGCGCCGATGCTTTCGTCATCCTTTACGTACATAATACTCTCCCTCATTTCAGAATTTCATGTCTCTCAGATGATTTTTCGTGAAGTTATGGCAATAAACCCACCTGTTGCTTAAGTTTTGAACACCAGTGTACTTTTGAAGTAAAATTTACAAGTACGGTTAATGTTCTGGAACAAGGTATGTTTAATACAAATTACGTAAAATCCGGCATATAACGCGCACTTTTAGCACAAAAAAATAGGATAGAAATTTGAGGGGCCACGTTACACCCTGGGTATAAGAATGAGAGCTTCAGAACTACAAAAAGAGATGAATATAAAAAAATTAAACATCTTAGCAAATCAAAATACTGCTTATTTGACCCCTTCAGTACCAGTGAAAGGAGGTGGCCGCGGTAGCCGAGTGGTATAGGTATCGGACCGCGGCTTACCTTGTCACGAGTTCGAGTCCAGTACCACTAAAGACTCGCCGTGTAGGGCAGCGATGCACGTTAAATCTGTCGAGAGCTGAAACGTCCTCCCGTTGGTGTGGTGTGGTAGTTAGGAGAGGGTGCCAGCTCAGGTGTCGTCCACGTCACTTGACCATGGTTCAAAACTACGTGGTCCGTCGCCAAAAGCCCTCGTGTAGCTGAACAGTGCGACGTTAATATTCATTCAATCAATCAATCAACTGGTGAAAGGAGAAAGAAGGGTTTCCGCAGGCCCGCTAGTTCCCAGAATCTGCGCATGCACGGGTCCTGGCGAATTTCCATACTAAGCCTAATTTCATTAAAAAATTAATGTTAATTCTTAAATGCAATCAAATTCGCTAAAATTTACATTTTAATATCTTTGATAATACCTGAATATAGAGTACAAATATTTTCGCTGTATTTAAGAAAAAATTGCGAATTTTAAGGAAAATGTTTTCATTTTAATAAAAGGTACTCTTTTCGCCATATTGATTATTTAAAAATAGACCCAAAATTTACAAAATACTATCTGGCAAACATCAAACGATAAATTTACTGTACCATAAACTTGATGCGGCTCTAACTGATACAAATCTCTTAAATAACGGCTAATATATCGTTTTTTATTTTTAATTAATACTTATAATGCTTTTTGCTTTCTCAATATTATATTACTTTGTTTTCTGTTATGGTTTTGGCAATTTAAGAACAATGAAATGGATTGTGTGTTACTTAATTTAAATTATTCCTTTTCCTGAAATATATTTTAGATTTGTACCCTATTTCTCCAAATCAGTGCAATAATTCTTTTAATTCTAAAATCTTTGCACTTCTTTTAAATAAGACAAAAAATTTATTGCTTATGACCATTGATTTATGAAATTTACACCTATTTTAGCTACCAATTCTTTGAAGATACAATTTTCACCTAGAGTTTCTTAATAGAATTAATTTTTAAAATGTCCACATGAAACTTTAGTAGAAAGGGTATGATCTACAATAGTTCCCATTTTAAACATATTGTGTATGAAGATATTAATTTTAAATAACTTTTATAAATATTAATTATCTGTTAAATATAGATTATTTGTGTCATACTGATACGATGATATCCGTATTATACACACCCGTGTGCAATATATTTTATGAATAAGAGTTTTGAATCATTTAATGCAGAATCTGAAAGTGAGATTTTAAGACAGCGTATTAGAAGTCAAAGGCATGAGTTTCTTCACGGGCATTGTTCCCCAATCCTGATTCTAATAAAAGCAGATGTAGGTGTTGTTGAATTTTAGTGTTTACCCAACCACCACACTTGATGACAAGAGCTGAAATATTTCTTCAATAGCACTTTAGGTTGCTCTAGAGCAGGGAAGGCGGGTAATTGTTGGCGGGCTCGTGACGTGGGTGCACGATCCATTTGCACCAGTGCTTCTCAAATTTTAAATGTTTGTGACCCAATTTTCAATCATAACTTTCATCACGTCCCCCTCCACACAATAACGATGTACTTTGGCGCTAAAGCTACAATACGATTTTAATTATATAAACCATACCATACCATATCAAGATAAGTATTAAAAATTTTGTGTATAATACTATGCATGGCAAGCCCATGGAATCGCTGGTAATAATTAAACTTATTTTTAACTTAGTATTGTTAAATTAACTATACATTTTGCAGTACTGATACATTTATAAGTTTATTATATAAATGTAAACGTGTAGCTTGTTTTCTATTATGTCGGAATGTATTTAAAGAAGAGAAGCATATTAAACCTTTTTAATATGCTCTCGCCCCTTTCGTAGGGTTACCGCGCCTCCCTGGAGAGGGGGGCACCCCACAGTTTGAGAAACTCTGATTTAGGTCATGCGATCAACATGCTTTCCGGGTAATCAGAAGATTTCTATACTTTTTCTATTCCCGAGAATCGCACGCGGCTTCAATAGTTTGTTGGCAATGCTTGAAAGATTTTTAGAAATAAAGTCGGCCTTTTTAAAAGCATTATAATTGACATTATAAAGAAGAACAAATGATGACCAAAGTAGAGTTTGAAACTGTGACTACAATTGTAGTAGGCCTAAAACCAATAAAAATTGGCATAGAAAAATTATGCAGTCGAAATGCAATTTTCTAGCTGCAGAAGGTATGTTTTCTTTCGTTACTGGAGAATTGAAAGAACAAAATTCAGAATTTGCGGAAAATATGAAATATTCTCTTGTCTAAAGAATTAATGAGAGACACAACGTTAATTTAATAGGATTAATGCAATACCTGAAATTTGGGAGAAAATACGAAGCAGCTGCAGTTACTATCGATATTTCGCGATTGCCTGGTAAAAATTGTTTGGTTAGACCAGTGCTTCTCTCAAACTTTCAACACTTGCGACCCAATATTCCATCATGTTTTTCATCACGCCCCCTCCATACAATAACAATATATTAAATTTAAAAATACTGTACATTGACTCTCTAAAGCTACAATACGACGAACCTTTTTAGTGCCGCCTACGTATATAAACGTCTCGCTCAGCCAGTGAGTTAATTACTCTGGACGTATATATGTCTTTCCGAAGTACGATGTTTTCTGCGAACTGTTATCTATAAAATTATTCCGAAGGCTTTGACAATGTTCGAGAAGGATTTACTTGTTTCAGAAGATTTACTTATTTATTACTTTTCTATACCCACCCACACACCTAATATACCACATACGTTCGCCCAAGTATTAAACAGTGACATTGGGGAACGTAATTTTTAATCGGCATTTAAGGGATTAATTAAAAACTGTAAAAATGAACAAGATAAGTGTTCAATTTTGCATACAATTTTATGACAAGCCCATGGGGTCACTGATAATTATTAAATTTGTTCTTAACCAAGTATTGTTATAAATTAGTTTACATTATACTCCAGTACTTATGTTTCATATCAGTGTAAATGTGCTTTTTATTTTTTATTATGTCAGAATGTATTTTGTTTGTTTACTTTCAGTTCAATAAGTTTTTTAAATTGTTTTTTGTTTTCGACTTTTCGATATGTTCGCGCTCTCCTTGTAGGATTATGACGCCCCTCTAGGGGGGGGGCACGCCCCACAGTTTGAGAAACGCTGGGTTAGACAAGTTAAAATGATAGGGACAAGACTTTTCTGCAAATAAGAGGAATCAATATCCATCTCTTCTCACTCAGAAGAGAGCATGAAGATTTTGAAAGAAAAACCTCTGACGTTGAACGAAAAATTAGAGAAGGCAATTTACTCTAAAACAAAAGTTTTATATATTGAACCAAAAAAGTACTACTTTCAACAAAATCGTGAAAAGAGATTCAGTTCGACTTGAACTAAAATCGACTAATTATAAACCGTACAAACTATAAAGATGTGTTAATTTTTGTTTTTAGTTATATGACAATACCGTGGGTTCACTGATATTTAATAAACTTGTTCTCTTAACTTAGTATTGTTAAATATTTATAAAAATACATTGTGTAGCACTGATAAATTTTTAAGTGTAATATATTAGCGTAAATGCATACTTAATTTTTTAGTATGTCAGAATGTATTTTGTTCGTTTACTTTCAATAAATTAATGATTTTTTAAAATAATTTTTTGTTTTCGACTTTTCAATATGCTCGCGTCCCTCTCGTAGAGTTGTTATTCCCCACAGTTTGAGAAATGCTGCTCTAAATGCAATTTTTTTCTTGTTTGAAGCGAAGATTTTACAAGTAAGGATATAAAATGATATACTGTTCTGATAAACATCTTTATGAAAAAAATTTGATTATGTCTCACATATATTTATTAAATTCTAATATTGGTTGCTAAATAACTCAGAAATAGTGAATGAAAGGAAACAATTTTTTTAAAAATTGGAACGATGGTTCCAGCCCATAATTTGAATTGTAATACTGCAGTATATATATAAAGAAAACCCTCCTATAATTAGTTTGTCACGATTCAATCGAGGTTCTAATTGTTTTAATATTTTTATTATTCTATTCTTGGTTCATTAAAATTTTATTATTTGTAAAAGAGCTAAAATGAATTGTATCGTATAGATTAGTTTCAATTTTAGTAATAGAATTTTTTTTTCTTGGACGAAAGGGTAAGGATTTACATGAAAGTTTTCGTCTGTTAGTCCCATGATACAAATACATATTTTCGTTCTGGAATTATTTAAATGCAATGGTTATTTCTTGGCATTATGTCTCCAGTGTTACTCTACCATTTAAGCTTACAGAATGCAAATTCTAATTTCAGAGCTTGTTGTAGTAATTGATAGCTACTAGAATTAAATATGAAATCCCTTTGAGGGCGGTGAGAATTATAGTTTACATTTACAAAAAAATTGAAATAAGTATATCCTTATAAGAAAATCACTTGATGGTTTTAAATCTTCGACAAAAATTGTTTTAAAACCGCATAACGAGCTAACAGGTGTCCATCTGATTGCTTATAAAAATGATTTTAAAACTTTTCGGTTTCACAGAACCCTTATAACAAGATTTTGGGGAATCGTATTCTTCACATACAAACACTTCCTTCTCTTTTAGAAAAAATATATCTTAAAATATTTAAAGTAGATTAACTCATATTGTAGAAACAGTTTGAGCAAAGTCTTATATTTGTCATTCAAAAATTTCAACATATGTTAAGGTATCCGACTACGTTCGGAAACGTGATTTTAAAAAGCGCATAAATGGATAATTTTCATTATATTTAGTGTCACTTAGATTAGAATACATGTATAAAATTGTTTTAAGGACATTTTGACAAAAATTATTTAAATACAATATTTTGGCAAAAAATTAACTTAGAATAACCTTTTTCAAAATGTTCCCTTTTTGTGAAATATGCTTCTATTATATAATATTTTGCCTGTATATAACTCAGACCTCTGTAAAGAGGCTCAACTATGATTTTTTAAAAATTCCCATTATTTTCAGAGTTACAACCAATTGAAATAATTATCGGCGTTTTTTTCTGAATTCTCTCCTCTGTTGTCGTAAAACATGGATAAACTCACTTCTAAGTTATATATTTAAAAAAATTCTTGGTTGAGCCTCTGTACAGAGGTCTGAGCTATATACAGGCAAAATATATTTATAGAAGCATTTTCCACAAAAGGAGAATATTTTGAAAATGGTTCATTCAATGTTCATTTTTTGTCAAAATAGTGTACTTAAATAAATTTTTTGTTGTAATACTATTCTTAAAACAATTTTATATACATTTTCTAGCTTAAGTAACACTACATGTCGTAAATGTTATCCATTTATATGCTTTTGCACCATTCTTGTATCGTGCTATTTTTGATTTTATCGATTTTCTGGAGCAAGACACAGTAAAAAAACTAATTATTGAATAAATAATTAGCATTAATTAATAAAATTAATCATTAATAACAAATATTTAATTAAATTTTACGTATTAAAACTTGTTATAACCAATGGGAAAAAAAAATAAAAAAGTTTTGGGGGGGTGGGCCCAGGCCCCCCTTTGTGCCCTTGGCCCATAGGTTCGAGGAACAGTTTGTAGACCACGTGTTTATAATAGCCACAACTTGCCCTTGGAAAATCGAAGAGATGATCTTCAGAAACTTGTCGTTCCACATTCCCTAATATAAAGGGGTCATTTGCACAAAGGAGTAAAACTCTCTCATTCATGCTTCCTGGTTGTAGCTTCATACTGACCGCTGTCTTGGAGCTGATCTGACGTGCATTTGGTCTCTTGAGATTCGGTCGCTGGACATCGTTGGGCCCTCCGTCCCATACTTAATGTATCGTGCGCTGGATGTTGGGTTGCCTGGATGGTCGGGGTGAGATCCTATTGGTGTCTGGAGTTCTTGAGATTCTGTAAGGATACTGCTTGATAGAAAAGTACAGATTATTCACTTCATTTTGGATTTCAAATAGGTGGCGCAAAGAGTAAAAGGTAAGAGGATTTCATAATTTATTGATTTCATTCGTGATGAAAAAATATTTTTGAGTAAAAACCTTCAAAATGTCTACAGGAATTATATTTCTGCTTAAAAAATGTCATGTTTATGAAATTAATTTTATAATGCAGTACCCCAGAATAAGATGTTCTCAAATTTTTAATTTATCTTGCTGGGGTGAAGTATACAAGAAAAGTAATTCGAACTATCAGCTTTATTGCTTTCGTTTCTTTTACATTTCCTTAAAGTTTTCTGAATTTCTAGTGTTTTTTACTATATATATGGTTATTATTATTATTCTATTCGGGATGTGCACCAACATTGTTACAAAATGGAACGAAAGTATCTTTAATTTTCGATGGATAAGGGAAAAACCTTTTATTAAAATGATTGAAATTTGCTTTCTACAATTTTTTACTGATTCCCATTTATTCGTAAGTTAATTAACTGCATATGCTTACATTTATCGCTCTTTCGTTTTATTTATTATGAGTTTATTCTATAAAAATTTTTATAAACCGCATTACTCTGTTACTTGAAAAAAATTTTTATTTTTATCATGCATTCGAACATATGAAGACTTTATAGAGGGACTTCACGTACTTGAACTGAAAAAAGGCCTCGTTTACCCCACTCTTCCAATTTCCACATCACCCAATTTATCCTTGGAACGATATTTTTTGCTTGAAAGTCAAATCTTTTTCTCATTTTTCTATAAATTTTTGAAAAGTAGCATTAAGGACTCGTTAAAACAGAAATTGGATTCGTCGTGACTCAACATTGGTTTATTAAATCTTCGACCAGTAAGTTTTGAATTCCTGTGTCTGGCTTGTATCATCGGTGTACATTCAAATGACGGTATTATTATGTTTGTGAATACCATTTATAAATTTTGTGTTGTGTAGGGCTCAGAATTGAACCCTTCAGGCTATCTTAACTGATTTTTTGTGGCTGTAAATTTTTAAAACTTATCGAAATATTATGAATAAAAACATACACAATAGAACTTTCGCTACTTTTTTTTATTTATATTTTAGATTCCCATTTACTATTCTGGAATAATAAATGTTTCTTCCGTAAAATTAATTCTTGAGTAGGAATTTAGATTATACATGAAAGAAAGAAATTATAATTATGTATGACTATACTCTATAATATTACATAATATAAAGCTTTGTTGATTTCTCCAGTCCTTTTGGGAGAGAATGCCCACATATTATTTTTTTAATTATTTATTTATTGCTCAATGTGCAATTTTACTCTCTTCAGTATAAAAATAAACTCAGTTTTCCAATGGGCTTAATTCGCAGACAATCGTCACCAAGTCTCTTAAACTGTTTTACGACTGCAGAGATATAACTATTTTCTCGTTCATGCCTTAATTTTTCACATTCTTTTAAATACTAAATAATTTTTAATAATATCAATGCTGCTATTTATCATTAAATCATAAGCTGATACGAAGAGATTAAAAGTAAAGGCAACTGATATATTCAAATTTATAAGCTTTTTAGATTATCATTTACTATTTTTGAGTAATATATGCTAACATTGTTATTTATATCGTAAGAAAGCTCATAAATGGTTTTTATTTTTTAAAGACAACATTGTATTAGAACTTGAATCACACAATTTCTTTTAAGTTTAATGAACATATACATAGTGTTGAATTTAAAAAACATAATTATATTTATATTGCTTTATGGCTTCATTAAACTTATTTTGAGTTTCAAAATTCACCTCTATGGTGTATAACTGTACCAATTTATCATTTAATCATAAACTGATTCCACCACATTAAAAGATTCATTCACATTCTAAGCCATTTAAAAATATGCAGAATAGTAAATTTTTGATTTTTTTTTTATGGTTACCAAATTATTGATTTATAAATTATAAAAATTAGTGTTATAAATTTTCTAACAATTAAAAAAAGTAATTGGGGGGAATGTGTCATTGTAAAAAGTAAAATTGTGAGAAATTCAATTTAATTCTTTTGATATAAATGGTTTTTATTATTATTTTTTCACGTATAGAATTGCATATGAATTGTGTACTATTCTAAATACAAAAATATCATTTATCAATGCTTTATATGAGGGATTGGCAAAATATGAAACACAGAGCAATTCTCCAGTGACGTTCCTACGTACATTTATATTTTAGGACTATTTTTCGCTTTCAATTCTCTGTCAAAAAACGATTTTGCTTAATCAAATTGCATGTATGCTTTAGGTAAAAGAAAACATCGGCAAAATCCTAGGCCAGTACACTGCTGTATTTGGTGACAGAAGTTTTTCGCCAAATGGTGCCAAGGAAGAAACCACACTTTTTCAAAATGGCGTCAAGAGACGCGAAAACGTGGTTTCTAAAATGAATATAGGAAACATCAAATAAAAAATAAGGAATTAAATGCAAATTCTTTCCAAATTTTGGACATCCATACCAAGATTCTATTAGTTTTAAAACTGCATCTACGAGAAAAACTGAAAAATAATTGTTTCTAAAACGCAACAGGGGGAGGGGAAATCCGATGTGAACGCTTTAGGCTGATGAAATAACGATCACCATTTTTCTCACAAGCTATTTTCATATTTCGAACATCCATACTGAAATATTTTCAATCGTTCACTCATTCAGAAAACAATCCTTTCTTACCTCTTTCATTCAAAAGAAAAAATACCCATTCGTCAAGCTTTAAAAATAATTCTAATTTAGAAACAAAAATTGTTATTCAACGATATTTCAAATAAACTGATTTAACTGACGGTCCTGCGTTATCCAATCTTAAGAATATTAAGTACAGAAAAGTAACTCAAATTATACCAGCTGTGTTGCATTCATTTAATTTTCATTTTTGTACTTCTGATGTTTTTTATATATTGTTATACTATTATTTTTTCTTTCGGAATACACTCCAAAATTGTTGCAAATTGCAAAGAAAAGAATGTTTTTAAAAAAATTTACGATGGATAAGTGAAAATTTTTTTGTTAAAATGATTAAAATTTGATTTTGGTTTTTAACTCTACACTCTGATTCTTTATTCATAAGATATTTAGCTGCATATGCTTACATTTATCTCACATCCCTTTTATTTATAATGTATATATTCAATAAAAGTTTCATAAATCGCATAATTCTGCTACTTAGTAAAAAATTTTCTTTTTTATTATCTCACATTTAAATATTTTTCTAAAATTTTGTGTACTTTAAAATTTTTTGATACTTTGTTCCAAAATAAAGTAATTGTCTTAATGTACATAAGTGACAGTACATATTTCTTACGCCGAATTTGTAACAAAGTTAATATATATTTTGTTTTATTGTTTATTTTTGTCGTATTTGGACGACACTGGAAGATTTTTAGGGACGGACTACGCGTGTTCGAACTTGACAAAATCCCTGGTACACACTACTCTTCTAAATTCCACAGCACCTAATTTATGCTTTAAAGCACATTTTTCACTTTTAAAATCTTTTCCTGACATTTTTCAATAAATTTTTGAAAAGTAGCAATAGAGGCTCAGAAAAACAGAAAATGGATTCGGAGTGACCTAACATTGGTTTATTAAATGCTCGAACAGTAATATTTGGATTACTGTGTCTGGCTTGTATCATCGGCGTACATTCAAATGACGGTATTATTATGTTTGTGAATGTCATTTATAAATTTTTGAATTAGTTAGAGCCCAAAATTGAACCCTTCAGGTTATCTTAACTGATATTTTGTGGATGAGAATTTTGAAAACTTACCGAAATATTATGAATATACGCAATAAAACTTCCATTTTTTTTAATAATTTAGTTCTTCATTCACTTACCTCAAATATAATTGTTTCTTCTGAAAATTAAACCATTAATACGTATTTAGATTTTACATAAAAGAATAAATTATAAATATGTAGGACTTTACTCTATAATACTGCACAATGTGAAATCTTATTTGCTTTTTCCTGACTTCCTGGGGGGAAAAATCTCATTTAATTTTTTAAAAATTTTTATTCCTTTATTTTCTGTTTAATTTATATTTTGAGTCCCTCCAAAGTATCAAAATATAAACTCGCAGCTTTGTAATTGGCTAAATTCAGACAATCGGCGCCAAGTCCTTTAAACAGTTTTACGACTGTATAGATATTACCGTTGACGCTGTATGGAAGTTAGGAAAGGAAAATGACAAAGCTCAGGTGTCGTCCTCGTCATTTGACCAATGTTCAAAATTACGAGGTCCGTCGCCAAAAGCCCTCAAGAAGCTGAATAGTGCGACGTTAACATTCATTCTCTAACCATAATGAAAGCATTACAAAATAAAGTTATTACGTATAAGCAAAATTTTCATTTTTATTTTGACCTGGTTGAGTTTTAGATACTTGTGGTATAGAAACTTCATGGGGAACTTGAATCCTTTTTATATGCAGTTAGAATTTTCTTTTCGATTTTTTGTTGTCACTCGCGGAATCGCTGGGTATCCCCAGTGGAAATCTAAGACTCCATGGAACTCTGTTTGAAGGCCTTAGTGTATTGTTTATTTTCGAGCAACCTTACTAATTATAAACTCTTTTGTTGGGAACTTTGTTAATGACTAACACTGTTAAACAGAATGAATAGAATGACTCTTTTAAAAAGATGTTCAAATTTCATGAAATTTTGGCTTGGTTAATTCTATCTTTATGCGCAGAATATTTATCTAGAACAGTGCTTAGCAACCTTTTTATCGCTGCGGATCGGTCAACGTTTGATAATTTTATCGCGACCCACTGAGGATGGGACACGTTGATTGTTTATATTTAAGATTGTTTTGATTTAACAATTTTAATTTACATTTAAATGTATATATGCCTTCAGAATAAAATATAATTACGCCAAAATGAATAAAAGTTATTTAACGTGGAAAGTTGCGCAAATCCGAGAGAAATGCACCACTTTAAATAAAATGGCTAATGTTCTTTAGGCGGCCCGGCACCAATTCATCCACGGACCAGAATCGGTCCGCGGACCGGTTGTTTCGGATCATTGATCTAGAATGCTATTAGAGAGAGCCTTACAGAAGTCGTTCTGTCTGACACACACGCCTACTAAGGAATTTATGGTACCATTGTTTATATCTTTGTGTGTGAAATGCAGGCAGATTTCTCCAGAATTTCTTTTCAGGTTCAAGGTTAACAGGAGGGTTGTGCGAAGAATGACGAATTCCGTAGTTAAAGCCATAGTATTTTACCACTATTTTTCCCTTTCGCATTCTTCAGGAATTTTCCGACTTTCCCTCACTGCTGTTTTGAATAAGCAAACACACATCAGAGCTATCTACAAAGGACATTAATCTTAAGGCTGTCATTCCCCAAATGTACGAGAGAATAAACTTTATGCAAATGCCATTTTCAAGTAGAAAAAAGTCAGTTTTCATAAAAAATTGCAGTATTATAATTCCTATGTCAGGGATGGATCACAACGTGCCATTTTTACTATAGAAGTGTTCAATGAGGTATAGACGTGCCCTCAAATAATTTTGACTTGCAATTATTGGGAAAGTAATAAAACTAAATACTAACAACTCAGAACTCTTTATTTACTACGAAAAAATACCTTTTGTACTGTGTAGTTGCAAATATTTTAGTTATACGTATAATTTAAATGAAAGTAACAATGGTAGGACTGTTTGTTCGTTAGACTTCATAGCGAATTTCGTTATTTTGAACTAAAATGCTAACCATTTTAATCGGTGGCGTGCCCAAAATATTGTGTTGCGTCATTGATGGCACGCGTGCCACTGGTTCGCCATCCCTGTCCTATGTTAATTTCATAATATAGCGTTTATCTCTTTCCCCACACAACGACCAGTCTTCAGTAAAATGTCAAGTTTTCTCAGTCTGTCTATTTGAAAGAAAAAGGTTTTTTTTAAAATTAGAATTTAAACCCGTTTCTTTCTCCCAAACCCTTTTTTAAAAAAATTGTGTGTTGTATCAATTTTTTTACTAAAAAATTTTTAAAATTTTTTACTCACAGAAAATTTCAACACTCACTTCCCTGTGGGTAAAAAAAAAATGTGTTAAAATTGCTTTTGTCCACGTGGGTTTATCACGCCTGTTTTTGGTTTCGACTAAATTATAAAAAAATGTTTTATATATTTAAAAAAAATTTTTTCTATTAAACTTAAAAAAATTTTTTTTTGTTTGTGGGGATGAAACTAAAATTTTGGGGTGATGTTTTCCGGTGGTTTATACAGGGAAAAAAAACTAAACACCTTTTCCCCTTTCCCCTTTTTTTTAATCGTTTTTATTTAAACTGTAATATATAAAAAAAGAGGCCACAATGCTTAGTAGTCATGGAAACAATCAGTCCATCGTGTCACAGTTCGAGCTCTTTGCCACAAAAGGGCCCCCTTAGAATGGCTTTGCAAGTTAAATCTATCGAGTTAAACTCCAAAATTGGCGTAGGGTGGAAATTCGGAAAAGGGGTTCCCAACTCGATGAGTCCTCGTCCGACCAGGTTTTAAAGTTACGAGTTAGTCTAAAGTTCTATTTGTTAAAATGAACATTAAAAAACACTCATTCACGCAAATAAAAAAAATGAAAATGAGATGAGGGTTTTTGTTTAGGAATCTAATATTGTATATTTAATATTGTACTTCATGTAATATGTAAACAAATAATTAAAATCCATAGGAAAACACGTTCGAATGGATGGAAGTTTGAGAAGAGTTTAGGAAATGTGTGTCCTCGTCACTTGACCATAGTAAAAACTCACGGGGCCGTCCCAAACCCTCGCGATTTTCATCTGTGACCTTGGGAAAAATTGAATCAAAAAGTTTCAAATTTTTTACCAAAACCAAAAAAATTCATTTTCTTCCCCCTTCCCCCGACTAAGGGAAATTTGGGATTAAAGAAACTTTTTGTTTCCCAAAACAATATTAATCTTTTGGTGGTAACCATTTACAACCTTTTATTTCCAAACTTATTAATGGAAAGGAAAAGAACAAACTATCAATACATAAAAGAAACACACAAATGAATTTATTTAATAAAAAAGGGGTGAGGGGTGAGGGGGAAAATTAACGTCGCACTGTCTTCACCACTCGGGATTTTTGACGACGGACCGTCATTTTGAACCGGGCAAGTGACGTGGGCAAAACTTTTTTCTTTCATTCTATATATATATGTCGAAAAAAAATGATGAAATGAGGAATTTAAAAAAATACCAATCCGACGGTAGATGTTAAAATAACGTCTTATATGGTTATTTCCTGATAAAGGTAAGGGAGTGAACGAATCCCCCGAACTGTTTAGTGAAATAATGAAATAATATTGTCAAAAGTTTAACAGTGTTTATTTAACAAATAGGGTGCATTATTTAAACGTAAGTAATACGTATCAATGAAATTAAATTATTCTTTTGAAAATTTAACAAATAATTATAGAAAATTAACTGGTAAACAATCCCTATGTTAACCTATGGTGCCATTTTTTTTAAAATATGGATGAAAGGACTTTTTTACCATGGTTAGGAAGCAATGACTCGCCCTCCCCCGAAGATTTTTCCAATGCAAATCCTGCTATCATTTCATCATTTCACTGGAAAAAATTCAGGGGATAAAATCACTTTCATAAAAAATGACCTTGAAGAATTATTTTTAAAATCTCCCCTCAATTTATCATCTTAGGGTTTTATAAATTCTAATTTGCCATTTCCCTCGCCATATATCTGTAATTTTTTTGTTGTACAAAAGTGATCCGTGTTTTGCAATTCCTTTTTTAACACAGTATTTAAAATGTACTTTTAGAAAACCCCGTGTCCTCAAAAATTTTTTACAATTTTCTCGGGACTTTTGCATCAATTTTTTTTTTTTTCAAAATTTAAAAAGTGGAAAGGTTAAAACTGCATCTCTTAAAATCAATCGGCCTAATAATTTTTCAGCTTGTTTCCAGAAAAGCCCATTTAAAACCCGCTTCATTATTCGGTTTTTTGCCGTTTGTTTTGTAAATTTTTTTCCTTTTAATTTTGTTTTTTTTCAACTTTCATAATTTATTTTTGCATTATTTTATATATCTTATTTTATTTGTTTCATTTCTGTAAGCCTCGTGTGAAACTTCTGGTGCGCGGGATATATTTCATCTACTTTTAGTAAAATAATATCACAGCTTGCTATAATAATTGATATCTACCAGAAAATGTAAGAAACTCGCTTTTGAAGTCGGTGGGAATTATAAATTACTAGCTGTATGTTCCGGCGTTGCACGGGCTTTCTGTATTTATGTAAGTAAAAGCTTCAATAAAAATATACTCTTTCGAAATTTCTTTGCGTTGCAGTTTTAAGAAATATTGCGTATTTTTCAGAATAATAAAATAACACTCATATGTGCATTGATAAAATAAACGTAAAGCGTGACAAACGAAATTGATAAAAGTGTTTATTTTATTTTTCTTAACATTTTAAACAACCTTTTTTTAAAATAAATAAAAATCATCAAATGTTGCTTTAGGAAGTGTTATGTAAATAAAAAAAATGTATTACAAAGTTATTTCAAATTGAATTATACCATCAACGATACATAGAAAATTGAGGTAAAACACACCACAAAACCATTGAACCTTTGTAGATTTGATATATATAATTTAATGTATCCGACTCTCTCTCTCTCTACGTTCGGAACCATGATTTTGTGACCAAAAGCGTGTAAATGGATAATATTTATGATATTTAGGGTCACTTAGATTAGAATACATGTATAAAATTGTTTCAAGGACATTATGACAAAAAAATTTATTTAAATACAATATTTTGGCAAAATTAACTTAGAATAACCTTTTTTCAGAAGCTCCTTTTGTAAAAATGCTTCATTGTATTAATATTTTGCCTATTCAGCTCAGACCTCTGCAAGAGCTCAACTAGAATTTTGAAACGCATAACTTGAAGTCGGTTTATCCATGTTTTACGAAAACAGAAGGGAGAAATTTTAAGAAAATACGCCGATAATTATTTCAAATGATTGTAACTCTAAAAATAATTTGAATTTTCCAAAAATCATAGTTGAGCCTCTGTACAGAGGCCTGAGCGATATACAGGCAAAATATTAATACAATAGAAGCATTTTTTACAAAAGGAGAACATTTGGAAAAAGGTTATTCTAAGTTAATTTTTTGCCAAAATATTACATTAAATATTTTTTTTTTGTCATGATGGTAAAAATAAAGAATTTTAAAATTATACGACTTGTATAAAGTTGTCACGTTTTTTGAATGCTCCTCAAGAAACGACAAAATTTAAAAAGATCGGAAATGTAAAGTGTTGCCACAGCTATAATTAAATATTTTAATTACAAGTAATTGCTAATCAGCCAGACATATTAAATATAATTACATAATAAATGTGAATAAACAAAGAATGTAAAAAAAAGATTGAAATAAAAATAGAGAATGTAATTCGAATGAATTAGTTATTATAGACATTTTTTAGGCAATTTTTTTCGTTTAATTTTTGTAGCCGCCGGAAATGTAAAGGTACATTTTTTTGTAAAAGAATAGTTTATGTATGAAAAACAGAAAAACAGAAATTTTCAAAATTACAGAATTCCATAAATATTTTAAAGGAATTCGCTTCAGAATAAGTCAAACTATCGATTCATCCTCCGCACATGCCCAAAGCACTCAAATGTTATTTGGTGGGTGGAATAGAGAAAAGTCATTTATTTTATTATTTAAGTTATTATTTTTTCAAGGCTTCACTTTTAAGTTAATGCCTTCAAACTTCACACATCGATTGCAAACTACGGTAATTTTTAAACAAAAAAATTAACAATAATACTTTAGTAATAAGTTATCGTAAAAAAGCGAAAAACACAAATTTTTTAAAAAACCGTAATTTTTAAGTATTTTTTTTTTTCAATATTTGTACGGATTACGGATAAATCTGTTCTACACACGTAAAAAAGTTTCGTAAGATTATTTTTATAAGTAAACAAGTTATTAAGTATTTAAATAAAAATTTTGTGTATTTATTGAAAAATCGTAAAAACAAGTTTTTGACATTTTATTTTTTTAAATGATTGATTCTAAAAGAAAAAAACAGCATGAATATTTTTAGTGTAGAATATCATTTCACTCACGCAAAAGTAAAAACAAACGGAACGGTTTAGAAATCATTTTCATAAAAACGTATCGATTCTGACTCATTTTAGAATAAAAATATTTAAAAATATAAAATACCATTATATATATTTTTTGTAGAAAAAATTATAAAGTATCATGGCGAAATAAATTATCTTTCCGATTCTGTAATTATTTTTTGTCTGAGTTTGATAGGAAGAATTATATAGATGTTTTTTTTTAAATCGTGGAGAAAGTCCAAATTTCGGACATCCTTACCTTGGGTTAATCGTGTAACGCCAAGGAAAAAATTTCCCTACCGTGCCAAAAGAAGTTAACTTCAATAACCGTGGCTTGCCTTGAAAAACAGGTATGTCCTTCCTCGCTAGTATAAAAGGGTATAACAATGGAGTAAGCTCACTTCACAAACCAATAGGAATCATTCATCCTTGCCGTCGAAATTCTGCCACTCACCATTGGTTTCTGCTTTCCGAGGCCACACCACCTTAATCCCCGAAACCAAGAACACACCACAAGGCCCTCTTTTCCAGATAGGAGGGAAGCAGCGTGAAGAAACAAGAATCCAGTATCCCGAGATATCAAGCGATCAGTAAACTCCACGCCGCGTAGACAGACCCAAGCTGGATTTTGTATCCATATGCATCCGCGTAATTTGTTAGGATAGTCACATTTTTAACCTTGTCTCTTAATTTTAGAACAATTGTGGTTCTACTTCAACGATTATTTTCAAACTTTTCCGATTTTTTTCGGAGTTTGGCATTCTTATACGCGGTATGTGTTAGGCCTAGTCCCGACATGGTGGATTTTTGAATGTTAAGCATTTGTCTTCAAGACTCGCGTTTCTCTCTAGGATATTGTGATTTTTTTTATTTCAGGTTTGGATTACCATTTGGATATTCCCGTCCCCAGGACAGACGTAGCGACATCAGTAAAGGTAGGTGACTTGTTTACCCTTCATCGTTTTTCTTTCGATGCAACTAGGTATAAAATAATTGACTTACCGTACAAAAATGACTAAAAACATATCTTACAACAAATTTGTGTTATAAGGTTAATTAATTTATATTTTGTTTCATTGTTTATTTATGCCGTACTTGTACAATACTTGAAGAGTAAAATCCTAATACAACACACTGCTCTATTTGGCGATAAAAGTTTTTCGCAAAATACAGCAACGGTTTTTCTGTTTTCTTGAAGCCATTTTTTGGATACCACGCTTTTGAAGCTCGACGAACGGATTTTTGAATGAAAGAGGTAAGAAAGAAATTATTGTGCTTTTTAATGAGTGAACGATTGAAAATATTTCAGTATTGGTGTCCGAGATAAGAAAATTTGTGCTTGAGAGAAATGGAGATCGTTATTTCATCAGCCTGAAGTATTCATATTGCATTTTTTCTACCACTGTTGCGTTTTAGAAGTGACGATTGCTGAGTTTTTCTTGTACAAGCCGTTTTAGAAATGTTTTTTTTTCCTCGTAAAAACACGACGAATGAGTTTTCTTCTGAATAAAAGTAATGATTGTTTTTTAAATGAAGAATTAATAGTCTTGGTAGGATGTCCGAAATTTGGAAAGAATTTGCATTTAATTTCTTATTTGATGTTTCTTATGCTCATTTTGAAAACCACGTTTCTCTTTCGACGACATTTTTCAAACCATGTTTCCCTCTTGACGCCATTTTGAAAACCACGTCATTTTCTCTTGTTTTAGTCTAACGTAATTTTGAGAAAAACGGGGTTTCTTCCTTGGTGCTATTTGGCAAAAAACTTTTGTTGCTGAATACAGCAATGTGCTTTGTTAGGATTTTATCCGGTAAAACTATCAAACATTGACCTATCCGTGGTATAGACAGGGCTCTGAAACATAGATCAAACTTGTAGGAAAATTTTTTTACAAAAAGTTTGCTTCTTTAAACCCGTGTTTATAGATTATTAATTGATTAATAAGTTTTTGAAGAATGTCGAATCATTTGGTAATTTTTTTTTCCTTGTAAGTCATTTAGTTGCATATTTTAGTTTTTTAAAATTTTTCATTCCGGATTTACATGCTCTGGTGTTTTGTGTCATTTCACTTAAAAATTCATGAAATTAATTTTAAGAGAAATCCATAATTGTATGCATATAAGATGATTTTGGCCATTAATATGAAATGTGGTACAAGTTCTATATACGGACTTTTTTTGAAAAATAGCCAATTTTCTTTTTGGCAACATCAGTTGCCAAAGAAAGCATAGGGTTATAAAATCTCCCCTCCCCCTTCTGAAACAACACTAAACGCAGTACTTTGCCCCTAATAAAGACAGAATTAAGTCAACTAATCAATAATTAAGTAACTTATCAGTAATTAAAAGAAATATTAATAAATAATGTGGAATAAGAAATAAGGTAATAATAAAAGAATTGAAATACAACCTAATAATGAAAGAATATTCAACGTAATCAATAACTAAAAATAAACTTTAATAAGTATAATTAATAAATAATATCACAAATATAATAAATATTAATTTGAACTAGGGCAGTGAATTTTTTCCGGAAATATCGCAAAACAGTTGGGGAATCCCAAAAAAGGAAAAGAATGTTAAAAGAATCCCATAGAAATTAAAATTGTTCTAGAAATTTTTTTTTTCACTGTAAAAATAACAAAATTTTTTCTTTTTTTTCATTCACGTAAATCAAAATATTTTTTTAAAGGATTTAATTTTTGTGGAAGAAATATATATTTGAGCTTAGTAAATGAGGAACTTAATTACAAATAAAAAAAATTTTTAATACTTTTATAATAATCCATTTACTGTGATTAATAATACTTTGAAAATGAATTACATGTTTCGAGTTTTATCCTTATGTAAGAAAAAAGAAGTCAATAATAAATAAAGAAAATTTATGTTTTTTTTATAATATATATTTATTTTGGTAATATTAATGTACGTTTTAAAGGTAAATGAATTCGTTCTTATATCAGATTGAATTTGTACAGGCAAGTGATATTTTAAATTATTAGCTTAATTTCATTTTTGTAATTAGTGATTTGTTTTTTATGTATGTGTAAAAGACACATTTATTCACATTTTTAAAAAAATTCGTCTAATACTCTTATTTTCCTTTTAAATTTTAGAATTAAATTTACTGCAAAAGTTTAGCTATTTATAAACTAAACTATATAAATAAACTCATGCTTAAATTTTTATTTTCTATCTTTAGTAAAATACTATAAATAGATTCATGGCTATTGTATAAGAAACACCTCACTGTTCTAACTTCCACATCACATCTATATTATTCGTTCAAGTTTTCATCGACACATTTATTCACATAATTCACAATGTTTACAATTATTTTAGAGGTTTTCTCTTCTAACATGCTCACACATATAAATCTTCATTCAGGGGTTTAAATCAAAAGTCCTGAAATAGAGTACCACTTGAATCCCTTCATCAGTGGTTTGTTATAGAGAATAGTTTGTTTTTATAATAGGCAAGTTTGATGAAGATAGTCATTAATGGAATTCGGATTCATCTTAAGAAATATTTACTGATCGGTGTTGTGTCACTCGAAGCACATAAATTTTCTCCTTTCCTAAAGTATGTTTCCTCCTGTAAAGCTACTGTTCGAAAATAGGACATAAAATTATACGTTTTCGAGCAAAAATAAAAATTAGCCATTGAATTATAATTTCCAAAAACTTATTTAGATTTTGCACACACTAATTATTCACTTTATTGCAGCGACAATTAGAGATAATCAAGAAAACATATGTATCCCAAATTTATTTTAAAATATCCTGGAGTGGGCTTAATTTTCAAGAAATATATATATCTTTTTATATTCACGTGTGTTCGGTGGTATTTTTTTTTAAAAATGTATTTGTACTTTCTTTCCATTTTATTTCATTATTTATGAGCACAATAGCGTTGTAAGTATAAAGTACTGTAAATTTTCGAAACACCACTAATATTATACGAAAATGTAAGAATTTTTAAAAATTATTTGTTTGTCAGTTAACCAACAAACTAAACATATACGTCTGAAATAAAATAACCGTAACAATTATAGAAGCATAATTACCGTAAAGCCGGCGTATAACGCAAATTTGAACACAGAAAATAAGATCGAAATGCATGAGTGCGCATTATACTATGGGGAATGTTACCTTAAAAATAAGAAAAAAAGCTCCTGGAAAAAAATTAAGACTTCTACATATATCGAAATACTGTTTAGTTAAAAGAAATCAAATTCCTTATCAACTGTAGATTTGAAAGAGTACACTTATTTTTTTTTTCTAAATTTTGGAATAATACCTTGAATAAGTGATTTCAAAACATATAGAGCCAGGCTTCGAACCGTAATTTTTTTTTGTTCCGGTTCAACTATAAAAAAAAATACAGTGGGCCACAAAAGTCGATTTCGGAAATAAAAAAAAATAATAAATTATAAAATAAATAATAAGCATTAATTAATAAAATAACACATAAATAACAAATAAATCTTACGTACTATATACTGGGGATTATAATCAATCGAAAAAATATCAATTGCTTTGGGGGGGGCAAGGATCCTCACATCCTTTGTACGCCATTAATTTAAGGCCCTAGGGCTTTGTGGAATGTAAAATCATATACGTACAATTGAGTGGGAGATATTAGTTGTGTTTGAGTCAAAGGAAATTCGTGGAAATCATTATACGTGAATGTGATGTCCCATAAATTAAGCCCATTCATTGAAAAGAGAGGTGAAGTTTAATTATATGGTGAACTTGTAAACAATTACACATGCATCTCCTATTAATATTTAGAATTCCATTTCTTACGTTAATGATATCTTGTGCTTTGATTTTATCTTTTACTATATGTTTAATATTACATATTTTTTACTGTGTTCCCATAGAGCTATTAGAAATGGAAAAATCAAATTCTATTTTTATATAACGTTAGTTTTATTTTAGTTATTTGTGTTAAGTGTTTATGAATTAAAAAAGTTTCTTATAATAGTTACGTGTATTTGTTGGCATATTTATTTTTTGTTATAAGTTTGTTTGCTTTCGTATTATGATTGTTATGCACAGAAAAGAACAAGTGTTGTACCATTTTGGAATCTTAAGGCCCTTTCCGGCCATTAATCTAACAGTGATTCCCAAAGTGGTCTATATGGACCCCCAGGAGTCTATGACGACCTGCAAGGGGTCCACGTCAGCGAAAAAGTAATTTAGGGGTCCATGAGGTGTAAATGGGGGTCTATGACAGTGACTCTCATTAAACCAAATCATGATTTTAGTTTTACAAGAAAATTTAGTCTTTTAATTTTAATAAGGTTAATTTGTAGTTACAAGGTGGCAGCATAAATTTTATTATAAACAAAGACCATGTCCAATTTTGGCTTTAAAAAGACATACCTGTCATTTATCACGAATTATGGAATATTGTGAGGAAATTTTTAATTACTTTTTCAGTGGGGTTGCCAATCATGTACAAAAAAGGGGAGGGGAAATAAGTTTTGGGCACTACTAACTGAGGAGATTTAGGGTTAAACCTGACACAATTGATTCCAAATGTTAAATTGTTATTGAAGCACTAGATTTATTCCTCTCTTTAAAAGCATTTGTTCCACTTTTTTTAGTAAATTAAATTTTAAATTTAATAACATTTTTTTCAAGTTTTGAACACCATTTTCATTTCAGTTAAAAAATTTAAATCGTTTAAAGAGATCTATTTACTTAAAAAAGACATTGAAATTGGTAAATTTGCAAAAATTCAATATTAGG
The DNA here is from genome assembly GCA_019973955.1 of Trichonephila inaurata madagascariensis. NCBI lineage: Eukaryota > Metazoa > Arthropoda > Arachnida > Araneae > Nephilidae > Trichonephila > Trichonephila inaurata. Next base: position 39,031 of record BMAV01025678.1, on the reverse strand, counting down.
TAAGCGGGGGTTCCCCCAAACCGAAAAAATATGGCAAGGACATATGAGAAAAAAATTTTGGAACCTCTGATCTAAATTTTTGGACATAGCCATCTGTATAGTTTGACGTGTTGGGACCGCGTAAGTTAGAGGTGTGGGATTACGGAAGGAAGGCATTTTATAATTTTAATACAACCTTTTTTAAAGAATAAAACAAATTACTTTATATAATGAATAACTTATTTTAAGGGGGAATAAAAAAAAGTAAGCCAATATTTAAGTCAGAACGCAAACGGATAAATTATCCAAATTTTTTTTTCACCTAATCTCATTTTCTATATTATATTATCGTTTAAAAGTAATTTTACCTTGGGTTAAAGACTCATCTATTCTGCTACTTGAGATAGATATACCATGTACAATTATTTCCTTATAAATATTATTATTGGGTGGGCGTTTCCTTCTTCCTTGTGAGTGGTCGTCTAACACTTGTTCCGAAATGTTCCCTCTAAGTTTAAGATTGCCATCCATCCACTAAACTTTCTATCCTTTTTAAAATTATCTTATTTTCATTGTTGCTTTGTTTCTTCTTGGTATTGGGGTTTGGAAAAGTTTTGCCGTTAATCGTGGGGGGTCAAAGAACGTAGGGTTTTGTTGAAGAAGAACGCGAGAGATTCCCCAAAATTTACATGACATCTAGATGAGTTTGTTCCAAATTTTTTGGGCAAATATTTGCTACAGATTTCAAAGAGGGCAAAATTTCCTCTCGGGGACCCCCCCAAAAAAATTCTCCCCTCACCCCCCAGTTGGGGCATTTTGCAAGGGCTGGGGAAAAGGTAACAATCGCGCGCGTAAAACTGGTAAAATAAATGCTAGTTCTTTTTTATTTTTCAGGGGAAAGGGGGTTAAAACAGCAGTCAATTTTGACCATGGAAGAGTTCTTATTTCTGGACAAAGATCAGTTCTCAAATTTTTTCGACTCTGAGAGTGCTTAGAACTGTTTCTGGAGAATCCCATTCCACACTTATTAGAATATATCTTAAGACAAGTAATATAAAAAAAATAGTTTTTTTAAGTCAATTCCTACTTAGATCAACAACGAAAAATTTTATTTTAATAAAATAGTTACAATTAACATAAATATGTATATACATAGGACAGAATCAGAACATTAATTGGTAATTAATTTTTATTAATTATCATTAAAGTATCGTATTGTCATCCAAAACAATCGTGTATATAAAATTTCAGTTCAACTGAATGCTTTAAAAAGTGAGAAAAAAAACCTTTTCAAGTTTTGAAACAAATCGCTAAAATGGTCGCTAAGTCTCCAAAAATGATGCCAACGTGGCTGTGTGTTTGTAATTCTTTAAATAACTACTTTTAATCAATTAATTTTTATTAATTATAATTAAATGTATAATGGAAAAAAATGAGAAGTGTAAAACTTAGCATTTGAAAATCGAGCAATTCGATTCGCGATTGCAAGATTAAAAAACTAAACATTATTAATTATTACAGTTATGTTTTTCTTTCATTAATAAAGTAAATCATCCATTTTAGAAGTTCTTTAAAATTAAAAATTAACATTTGCGTTTAAAAAATGAAAACACCATTTAAATATTTGGAAAATTAAGTTTTAATTTTGTAAAAACCAGTGTTTTTAAAAGTTTTATTCAGCAAATTGTGTCTTTTTGTGAAGGTTTTATTTTCTAATTTAAAAATAAACTAGTAATAAAAATCAATATTTTAACTAGAATAGTAAAAGAAAAATTACAATGAGCAACAAATATATATACTCATATGGTAAAAGTTATATAAAACATTTACTGCTTAAAAATTTTATATTTTTAACTCTAAAATAGAAAGATTTTGAATTAACTTAAATTCTAAATTTGATGTGTGTAAAACGTGTTGCGCACAAAGAAATCACAGCGTCTATTATTAAAAATTATTCAAGAACTTGACCAGGTTATTGAAAATGTTCAATGATAGAAAATGGCAGACAGTATTTTTAATAGAAAAAAAAGGCAAAGATATTCCATATTTATTCGAATCTAAGCCGACCTCCCCGATATATAGAGATAAATACATATAGTTAGATAAATATATATGTGTAGTTTGGTGGTGGTCTATATCTGTCTATATATAAGCCAGTAACAGCCTCCGGACTCAAGTGATCATTTTTGTCTAGGTAGATATAGATCCGGAAATATAGAGAGATAGATGGGTAGATATAGATATTAATATATAATCATAAAAATAGATATTGAAATTGATATATGGAGATAGATATCGATATTGATATGGAGAGAGAGAGAGAGAGATTTATACTCCATTTCACCTTAAGTTGTGGCAGCGCTGGGAAGGGTACGCGGACCAAATCACAGCCACTACAGGGTTACTCTAGGAGAAGAGTGTGACTATAACAAATATATAAAATTCTCCATATTTGGCGAGCAAAAAAATTACTCTTGAAAAATTTGTTCATTAAAATTGTATGAGCTTTTTTGATAATAGTATAAGCCCCTTCTTTAATCGAAATATTTAAGAGTTTATGTTTTAATATGTTTAAAAATATTGATTAATCAACTAGCAAAACTTTTCTCGAATAAAATCTCAATAGTTCCCAACATGTTGATTGCATTTTTTTAAATGAAAAAACTCGGTTAAATTGTAATTCACATCCTATCATTACATTGATTTTTTTAAGTGACTTATGCTATTTTCAAAATAAACGGCTCATATATCTTTAGCTTCATAATTTCATTTATTACATCTGTTTATAAAATAAAAATTTCTATATATATCTTGTTTATAAATAATTAATCATCTGTTTTCCATTATTACTGTTTTAAATCAATTTGTAATTATTATTCATATTACATGTAAATGCCATTTATTTACGTTAGCTTAAGATATACAGAAGTACATAATAGAATTTGGGGATTAATTTCAAAAATTTATCAATATTAAAACTTATAAATCTTTTATAAAATTTATAGTTTATCTGGAAAAAAATATCTCGATGCATGCTTTAAAAATTATGTTACTAACATTATATGCAAAGTTTATATATTCAGCTCAATAAGTATAACTTTTAAAGAAAAAAAAAGATTTATTATAATAATTTAATACAAAATTATATATTTTGATATTAAGAACTGTTTTGTTGTAAAAAAAAGTTAAAATTTTTCAAAACAGAATTAAGATAGCGCACGAGATGTAAAAATATTATCTAAGAACGAAGCTAATCGCAAAGCGAATGGCGTTGATTTGGCGCAATATTTCGGAAGAATGTAATCTTGAAAACCGGTTTTTCTAGCCAAATATTGTTGTTGTCAGCCAAAAAGTCATGTGGTTGATTTCTACTGTATTCGTTCACAGGAATTAAAGAATAAATGCTTTTAAGATGTGATTAACTTAAAATATATCTTTAAACCTACAATTTATATAATACATGATACTTTTTAATAATTTTCTGTGCATTTGCATTGATTTAAATTCCAGAACATGTTGGAACTACTTTTTCAAGCGGATTGTTACATTCCCTACCTTTCCCAACGCTGCCAACTTGAGGTGAAACAGAGTATAGATATAGATAGAGAGAGAGGTTTAGATACGGATAGAGAGGTTTAGATACGGATAGAGAGAGGTTTAGATACGGATAGAGAGAGAGGTTTAGATACGGATAGAGATTTAGATACGGATAGAGAGGGGTTTAGATACGGATAGAGAGGGGTTTAGATACGGATAGAGAGGGGTTTAGATACGGATAGAGAGGGGGTTTAGATACGGATAGAGAGGTTTAGATATAGATAGAGGTTTAGATATAGATAGAGAGAGAGAGGTTTAGATATAGATAGAGAGGTTTAGATATAGATAGAGAGAGAGGTTTAGATATAGATAGAGAGAGAGGTTTAGATATAGATAGAGAGAGAGGTTTAGATATAGATAGAGAGAGAAGTTTAGATATATATAGAGAGAGAGGTTTATAGATAGATAGAGGGGGTTTAGATATAGATAGAGAGGGGGTTTAGAATGAGATATAGAGTAAGAGGTATATAGATAGAGATAGAGAGGGAAGTTTATAGATAGAGATAGAGAGGGAAGTTTATAGATAGAGATAGATGGAGGTTTAGACAGAGATAGAGAGGGAGGTTTAGACAGAGATAGAGAGGGTGGTTTAGACAGAGATAGAGAGGGGGAGTTAGATATAGATATAGAGAGAGGTTTAGATACAGATAGAGAGAGGTTTAGATACAGATAGAGAGGGGTTTAGTTAGAGATAGAGAGGGAGATTTAGACAGAGATAGAGAGGGAGGTTTAGACAGAGATAGAGGAGGTTTAGACAGAGATAGAGAGAGGGAGGTTTAGACAGATATAGAGAGAGGGAGGTTTAGACAGAGATAGAGAGAGGTTTAGACAGAGATAGAGAGAGGTTTAGACAGAGATAGAGAGAGAGGTTTAGATAGAGATAGAGAGAGAGGTTTAGATATATATAGAGAGAGAGGTTTATAGATAGATAGAGGGGGTTTAGATATAGATAGAGAGGGGGTTTAGAATGAGATATAGAGTAAGAGGTATATAGATAGAGATAGAGAGGGAAGTTTATAGATAGAGATAGAGAGGAAGTTTATAGATAGAGAGATGGAGGTTTAGACAGAGATAGAGAGGGAGGTTTAGACAGAGATAGAGAGGGAGGTTTAGACAGAGATAGAGAGGGGAGTTAGATATAGATATAGAGAGAGGTTTAGATACAGATAGAGAGAGAGGTTTAGATACAGATAGAGAGGGGTTTAGTTAGAGATAGAGAGGAGATTTAGCACAGAGATAGAGGGAGGTTTGTGGGACAGAGATAGAGGGGAGGCTGTAGACAGAGATAGAGAGGGAGGTTTAGACAGATATAGAGAGGGAGGTTTAGACAGAGATAGAGAGAGGTTTAGACAGAGATAGAGAGGTTTAGACAGAGATAGAGAGAGGTTTGTGATAGAGAGGAGAGAGAGGTTTAGATAGAGATAGAGAGAGGTTTAGATAGAGAGGTTTAGGATATAGATAGAGAGAGAGGTTTAGATAGAGATAGAGAGAGGTTTAGATAAGATAGAGGGGGGTTTAGATAAGATAGAGAGGGGGGTTTAGATATAGAGAGGGGTTTAGATATAGAAGAGGAGGTAGTAAGATAGAGAGGGAGGTTTAGATAAGATAGAGGGAGTAGATGAAGGTTTAGTTAGAGAGAGGTTTAGGATAGAGAGAGAGAGGTTAGAAAAGAGAGAGAGGTTATAGCAGAAGAGAAGGATTAGATATGCAGAGAGAGGAGAGGTTAGTACGAAGAGAGGGGGCTTAGTACAGAGAGGGAGGTTTAGTTAGATGATAAGAGAGGGGTTTGGGAAAGAAGGAGAGGGGGTTAGATAGAAAAGTTAATATAAAAGAGAGGGTTTAGATATAGATTTAAAGAGAGAGGTTTAGATATAGATAGAGAGAGGTTTAGATATAGATAGAGAGGTTTAGATAGAGGGGGAGTTTAGATAGAGAGGGGTTAGATAAAAGAGAAGAGGTTTAGATATAGATAGAGGGGAGAGGTTTAGAATAGATAAGAGGGTTTAGATATAGATAGAGAGAGAGGTTTGATATAGATAAGAGAGAGGTTTAGATATAGAGAGAGGTTTAGATATAATGAGAGAGGTTTAGGATATAGATAGAGAGGTTTAGATAGAAAGGGGAGTTTAGATAGAGAGGGGGGTTTAGATATAGATAGAGAGAGAGAGGTTTAGATATAGATAGAGGTTTAGATATAGATAGAGAGAGGGTATAGATAGAGAGAGAGAGGTTTAGATATAGATAGAGAGGTTTAGATATATATAGAGAGAGGTTTAGATATAGATATAGAGAGAGGTTTAGATACAGATAGAGAGGGTTTAGATACAGATAGAGAGGGGTTTAGATACAGATAGAGAGGGGGTTTAGTTAGAGATAGAGAGGGAGATTTAGAGAGAGATAGAGAGGGAGTTTTAGACAGAGATAGAGAGGGAGGTTTAGACAGAGATAGAGAGGGGTGTTTGAAGAGATAGAGAGGGAGGTTTAGACAGAGATAGAGAGAGAGGTTTAGACAGAGATAGAGAGAGAGGTTTAGATAGAGATAGAGAGAGGTTTAGATAGAGATAGAGAGAGGTTTAGATATAGATAGAGAGAGGTTTAGATATAGATAGAGAGAGAGGTTTAGATATAGATAGAGAGAGAGGTTTAGAATAGATAGAGAGGGTTTAGATATAGATAGAGGGGTTTAGAAAGATAGAGGGAGGTTTAGACAGAGATAGAGAGGGGGGTTTAGAGAGAGAAAGGTTTAGAGAGAGGTTTAGAAAGAGGTTTAGAGAGAGAGAGGTTTAGGAGAGAGAGAGAGAGAGGTTTAGAGAGAGAGGTTTAGATAGAGAGGGGTTTAGATAGAGAGGGGTTTAGATATAGATAGGGGAGCTTTAGATATAGATAGGGAGGTTTAGATATAGATAGAGAGAGAGGTTTAGATATAGATAGAGAGAGAGGTTTTAGATATAGATATAGAGAGAGGTTTAGATACAGATAGAGAGAGGTTTAGATACAGATAGAGAGGGGTTTAGATACAGATAGAGAGGGAGATTTAGAGAGAGATAGAGAGGGAGATTTAGAGAGATAGAGAGGAGGTTTAGACAGAGATAGAGAGGGAGGTTTAGACAGAGATAGAGAGGTTTAGATATAGATAGAAAGAGGTTTAGATATAGATAGAGGTTTAGATATAGATAGAGAGAGCTTAGATATAGATAGAGAGCAGATATAGATAGAGAGGTTTAGATATAGATAGAGAGGTTTAGATATAGATAGAGAGAGGTTTAGATATATAGATAGAGAGAGAGGTTTAGATATAGATAGAGAGGTTTAGATATAGATAGAGAGAGAGGTTTAGAATATAGATAGAGAGAGGTTTAAGATATAGATAGAGAGAGAGAGAGAGGGATTTAGATATAGATAGAGAGAGGTTTAGAAATATAGATAGAGAGAGAGGTTTAGATATAGATAGAGAGAGGTTTAGATATAGATAGAGAGAGAGGTTTAGATAGATAGAGAGAGGTTTAGATATAGAGAGGTTTAGATATAGATAGTGAGGTGGTTTAGTTAGAGAGGGGGGTTTAGATAGAGATATAGGTATGAAGGAAATGATTTAATTTACAATGATATTAAAAGTTAAATGAATTTTGGTAAACAGATGTAATGTGCATACATAGAGAGTGGACATCAATGGCTGCCGGGAAAAATTGTATAACAGAACATGATAAATGTTACATCAAAAGTTGAGTCTTTTTTATCCCTCTCCGTAATGCGAATACTGTTTTTTAATATGTCGCCACAATACTCCCCCCCCCAAGTGAAATACTGCAACAAAAATGTGTCGCACTGATACCGAACTTGACGTCCACCTCTTGTCGCTCTGGTTGAAGTAGGAAGGGGCAATAGAGCAAATCTGATCTTTATTTCTGGCATTTCTGCAGGTTTTTTAGGTGTATCTTCTCCAATGCTAGATTCAATGTCCCTTTCTGAAGAATTGTCGGAAAAACATGGTTTCAATCTTTTTATTGAAACATTAACATTTTTACCTTTAATGAAAAGTGTTAAAACTTTATCAGATCGGTTGATAACCTTATAAGCTCCATGATATGGTCGTTGCAGGCTCCGTCGAACACATGAGAACAATCTTTGAGGTCTTTAAAGATAAAAGGTTTCTGCTAGCTGTGATATGAAAAAGGAACTGGCTTGAAATCTTCGATGGTTGCTTTAAGTGTTTGGACGAATTCTGATTGAGGTTGAAACAGGGTGCCTTCAAAGAAATCGCATGGTAAACGAATGCTTTCACCATAGAAGTAATTCTGCTGGTGTAACTGAAATCAACACATAAATTGTTCTCAATCAAGCAATATTAGCCTGGGAACTGATCTCGTCAACTTTCATTTTTCATGACACATTATTATCGCTTTAAGTGTACGGTGCCAGCTTTCTATACAACCATTTCCTTGCGTATATGTTGTAGTTTTGTTGCGTTTAAATCCTATTAATTTGGAAAGAAGTTCTTGAAAATGAAGACACTCGAACTGTGTTCCTTGATCAGTGATAATGACTAATGGTGTTTCAAAATGTGAAATCTGCTGTTATCTGCTACTGTTTCTGCTCGAATGTCAGGCATTGGAAATGCTTCTATCCATCGACTGTATCAATCTATGATAGTTAAACAAAAGCGAAATCCCTCAGATGATGGTAAGGGACCAATAATATCTAAATTAAATTCTGTAAAACGGTTAGTGACATTGTGATATTGCTGGAAAGAACTCTGTACGTGTCGTGTGGACTTTTGGCCATTTAAAATTAAAATGTGAAGTGTAAATAAATTGTAGGTTGGAGAGAAGGGCGTCGTCCTCGTCACCTGACCATGGCTAAAAAATTACGTCTTTCTTTAATAAAGCAATCTAAGTGTATACATAATCAACTATTGAAACAAGTTTTTTATGTAAACACTTATTTTGCATAATATGGAGTGACACGTGGAACAGGGGTCTCATCCTCACTCTGAAACTGGCCCAGCACAATATAATATTTAATGCACAGGCAAATGGTTCCCACAATGGTAGGAGAAAGCACGTGCAACGCCGGACCATGCAGCTAGTAATATTTATAAGAAAAAAAAGGTCGATTTTATATTTTAAATTACCTTATTTGAGTAAATCAAATTTCATATTTTTCTTAGACAACGCTTTTAAAAATATACATTATATAAAAAGCTCCTTATCTTTATAATCGAAATACCTTAACAGATTTCAAATGAATCTATCAAAGAAATCCCCGTCTTTACATTAATTCTATTCTAGCTCTTTTAAAGAGACCTAGAGCATTCTTAATCACTCATCCAGCACTTCCAGCTCTGAAAAGTATGAGAATGTCTTGATACCAGTTAAAAATTATGACACTTATTGTGTTACACTAGTTGTCTTCTTTTGCAAGACTTCACTCACTCTAGTATTATTCCTTTACACTTGCCATGCAAGTTTTTGATCGCGTTTAGTGTATGCTCACCCTCATGATCTTATTTCCAAACTCCTCACCTTTTTCTTACTTTCTTCCACAAGTGGTTATTTAAAACTTCCTTTCAATAGGTGCATTGCCGAGATTATCTTGGGAGGTAACGTGTAACGGACTTAAAAATATTATTCTCTTAATTCTTGTTATTAAAGAAATATATCACTTCTCTCCTTGTTCCATCGAGATGCGGCAGACGGTTGAAAGACGGTCTTTGCTGTAAAAATGGAGATGGGACGTCTCTTCACGTTTTCCTATGAAAGCGAAGCAGAAACTAAATCAACTGGGAGGATTTCCACCCACCCCTCCACACCAGCGTTGTTGCACTGCATTTAATGTGGACTGCTTTCTATTTTTATATGTAACTTCAACAAATTCTTTTTTTAATTTATTATGATGAGTGGATAATAGAGCTATCTCTAAGGTTCCACGTAAATTTATAAACGTTATCGTTACCTCGAAGTATCTTAATGTAAATTTTTTTCTTTTTCTATGCTTTCGTTTTGATTCTAAAGTCTTCCTACATGGAGTGTTAAACATACATGTATATATATAATTTGATTTATGAATACCTATTAAAAGACAGTATGCACGGATTCAATTAAGGCCTCTCAACATCAAGAGCCCAATACATTCAGTATGGGACGGAGGAACGCTTCGCTTTCCATTGCCCAATGATGTTCAGTGACCGGTTACCTAATAAAGGAGCAATTGTCCTCTTAAAAACATTTAATAGAGCTTTTTACAATAAATATAGGTCTAAATTTCAAAATAAATAATTTTTGTACTAAATTCTTATAATAAATAATTTTTTTTCTTTAAAAGTTATTCTTATTGAACTGAATATATAAATTTTGCATATAATGCCAGTAACATATAATTTTTGAAATATGCATCGATCTTTTTTCCAGATAAACTATAAAACAGAGGTGCACAACCTTTTTAGGATGAGGGGCCAAAAAATTTAATAGGATTATATCAAGTTCCAAAGTATTACGTGATGGCAAATATGTTACAAACCTGAAAACATTGTTTTACGACAATATGCATTTATCACAATTATTACTTTACTTATTTTACTCTTCTACACATTATAGAGGAAATACAAATACTTTCGGAATGATTAAAATACTTAATCTTAAAAAAAAAAAGCTTTCTGCTAAAAAGGTGGCAAACTTGAAATTATATAACAGAGAAAAAGTTTTACTAATTATACAAGGAACACAATGTAAATTTAAAAAAAAAATTAGTACTTAAAATTTATAAAATTTAATGAGATGGCTGGGACTGAATATTTGAAGTTATTTATTTTCCTTTGGGCTTAAGACTTGTTGCAATACATAGAACAGAAGAAAGGTTCTCATTTTTTTTCTTATTTTTGATTTGTTTAAATTCATTAGTAAGAAAGTTTTTGCTCCCATATGTAAGTACTGCCACAGAAAGTGGCACATACAGCTGTATTTTGCTTTAAGCACGAAAAATTCTCGGGCAAGTTTTTATAAAACTCCGATATCGATTTTTCTTTGAATTGATTTTTAATAACATCAGAATTCTGTAAATCACAATTAAGGATAACTGCATACTCTCATCCAATAGATTTATATCAACGGAAAATGGAGAAGAAAAAACATTAGTTTTTGTTTGGCACTTTTTTAAATCTAAAAACCGATCATCAAATGCATTGCGCAAGATTTGAATTTGTTGCTCATTCTGCATCTTTATGTGTGGAAATTTTTCATGTTTTTGCAGTAGGGAAAGTGTGCAAAATTGTTAGTTTTCAACTGGTTTTGAAATAAACATAATTTTGTTTAAATACCTTTATGTTATTTATCAATTGAAAAATGAATTGATTCTTTCCTTGTAGCTTTGTGTTTAAGTCATTCAAATGGCGTAAGTCTGCGAGAAAAACCAAATCCCACTGGAAACTTGCTTCTTTTAACCCAGTATTTCTACCAGAGTCACTTAGAAATGTAACTGTTTCATCAAATAGTTCCACATAAAACACTTAAGGGCAACTCCTCGGCTGAGTCATCTAACTTCCGTATAATAAATATCAGAAGGCACAGATCATCTAAATCTTTTTAAAATTCCTTAAGTTGCCTATGTTTGAGGGTATTACTTCGAATAAAGCTAATTGCTTCAGATACGCACTGCATTAAGGTTTCAAATCCTAATTCTTTACCACATAAATTCTCTTGAAATAATGCAATGAAGCTGCCTCAGTTCTACACCACAATGGGTAAGGCACTCTTTTAGCAGCGTAACCATTCAAATGTTCGTGCCAATAATTGATTTTGTACCATATGTGGTAATGCTAACACAATTGTTCATGTTTAAGGAAGCTGCATCGCGCAAATGTATCAAACTGGAAAGAAGTTCCCTTCCATTTGCTTGCCCGTTCATGAGAAACATTCTAAGAAGTTCTTCCGTTGCACAAAATTTATTATCAATAATCTGTCTGTTAAAATTTATTATCGGTAGGTTCATCAAAAGCTAAAGAAAAATATACAAAGTTTGAAGCTGCTGATTTTGCTTGATTTTCAATATCCTCATTCAACTGTTAAATTCTTGATTAAAGTCATTCTATTTAGGCATATATTTTCAGATTTATTTTTTTGCTTCAGAACAAAGTTTTTCAGATGCAATTAACAAACACTTTTTAGCAAAATCACCGTGAATGGCCGGCCTTCTTTAGTGATTATTTCAGCGACACCTAAGCTCACTTCCACATATGAATTCAAGTTAACTGTACATTTTTGAAAAACATTTGCTTGACTACTAAAAGTTTTTTTGAGTTGTTCGATTTTTTGCGATCGTTCATATCCTTTCATAAATGCAAAATATTTATGCTTTGTTTCATAATGCCGCTTTATATTATACTCTTTTACCATAGCAATCTTTCAACTACATATTAAGCATATAACAGTATCATTATAATAGATAAAACAGTGTTTATCTGTCACATGCATCTTAAAATTTCCGATTTTGAAAAATCATCTTTTTTTCTTTCTCTCGTTTCCTAAAATATTTTATATGGCTTTATAAATAAATAATACTAGACTAAAAATGCGAAATCACACGAAAGAATATCAGATCCGTTCTGTGACAGCGATTTTAACATTCCCAAGCTGCTAGCTAAAAAAGAATGTTTAAAAGAATGATCGTGTGTGTTGCAGATAAGTAGAAGTTAAAGTTATTATTCGTAACGCTCACCGTGAAAAAAAAAATGTGAGTTCGATAGGTACTTTTGATTGGCTCAGCATAATTTCGAATCGAGACTGTTCCGGCAAGCGAGCGTGAATACGCATTTGTTTTTGGACCTTCTCTGCATCCAGACCATGCGACGGAAGAAAATATGATTTCCGGTGATCACATCCACGAGCTTATCCTATACGAAAACTCGAACTCGCAGATAGCCATGAAGGAAACATATTGAAAAGCCGCGTAATAAATTGAAAAAAACTTAATGAACAACTCTCAAACAATTATTTGCTGTAATACTGTTTTCGCATACGATTTTTCCCTGTTTAATTAACAAAGGTCAATTCCATTTTAGATTACTATTCTTTAATCATAGACATTTGCGAGCCAAAATTGGCCCACGGGCCTTAGGTTATGCATCCTTACTATAAGAGATTATAAGTTTTAACATTGATAAATTTTTCAAATTAATCCCAAAATTCTACTATATGCTTCTGTATATCTTAAGCTAACGTACATATATGACATTTACATGTAATGTGAATAATAATTACAAACTGATTTAAAATAGTAATAACGGAAAAAAGATCATTAATTATTTATTAACAAGATAGAAATTTGAATTTTATAAACAGATGTAATAAATGAAATTATGAAACTAAAATATATGAGCTGTTTATTTTGAAAGTGGCGTATATATATATATATATATATATATATATATATATATATTTTAAAAAAAAAAAAAAAAAAAAAAAAGTCACTTAAAAAATCAAGTTAATCATAGCATGTGAATTACAATTTAACCGGTTTTTTTTTCATTTAAAAAAATGCAATCAACATGTTGGGAACTATTGAGATTTTATTCGAGAAAAGTTTTTCTAGTTAATTAATCAATATCTTCTCTAACATATTAAAACATAAACTCTTAAATATTTCGATTAAAAAAGGGGCTTATACTATTATCAAAAAAAAAAGAAAAACTCATACAATTTTAATGAACAAATTTTTCAAGAGTAATTTTTTCTCGCCACAAATTTTGGCCCCAAGAAGTGTGCCCTTCTAGGATAAAATCGACAAAAGAAAGTATAGCGGAATTCACTCTGCTAATTCAAGATAAATTAGAGAGCAAAAGCTCGTGCAATAATGCCCCAAGTCCAGTGGAAAAAATTCTGATTGCTCTGCGATTTTACGTAGTTGCATGTATGCAGTTAGCAATGGTTGACTTGTTTGATGTCAGCCTGCCGACTGTATGTCGAGTAGAGCACAGAGTGAGTGAAGCCATAGCATCACTCTTGCCTGATTTCATTCACCTACCAGTCAACAGAGAAGAGTGCGAAACGGTGTCTAAATCTCATTTTTTTTTCCTTCTCATTAATTATTTCAAATTAATGGAATTTTTTTATTGAAGGTATGCATTATTCAAAAAAGAGTACTGTGACGAAACCGGTCTCTTCCCCCTATTTGCTAACAGACCCCTTGCCAACAGACGTAGTGAAAATTCCTGACATTTACCTAATTGCTGGGAAAGAATTTCGTAACTGGGTGGTCAAAGTTTCAGACCCTTTTTCCTACGCTGTCTGGACTGTTAAAAAGAGATGCCATAACATTGTTTTCGTTTTCCCACGATTCGGTGACGACGACGCGTCTGAAAACTTACAATGTTCACGCAGCCATCGGCGCCCATTGGGCAAGAGATCAGATGGGTTGAGTCCGACAGGGATGGCAGAACAACAAGAGATCAAGTAAGCCGAGACCAAATGGGTGGAGAAGAGATCGGGAGGGAACCAAAAGGGGGTGGAAAAAGAAAAAGAGATCCGAAGGGATATTAAAAGGTATAAGGAGGGGAGAGATTCCGAAGGGGACGGTTTTTGAAGGGGGGCCGTGAGGTCCCGAGGAGGAGAAAGCGAAGGCCCGGCGGGGGTTTCCCGAAGGGGAAGATCCGGGAACGGTCTGATCCCAATCAACAAAAAAAAAGCGTACTTGACCGAAGGGGGTTTTTTGGGAAGGGAAAAATTGCAAAAGCAGGGCAAATTTGGGGCCGAACCCACCAGACCGGGGGGAACCCAGGTCCCGTTTACGAAAATTCCCCAGTGTCGAGTTGGACACTTTTTTTGCGAGAAAGAAAATTGCGCGGATCCAAAAGGGGCCCTTTTTGTATTAAATTTGGGGAAAAATTTCAATTTTTTTTTTTGATGATTTTTTTACTGAGAAAAAATTTTTTCCCCAGAGCAGTGAAATCATTAAACAACTATCTTTTTTTTGTCGTCCACCAAAATTAGTTGAAATAAGTGAGATTTTTAATTTTTAAGCGCCATTCAAATAGCAAGAAGCGACCGAAGAGTTTTGTGCAAGATGCTTTTTATTTTACTTTTCCTAATATTAATTACGTGACCCAGGCATTTGTGCTTTTATGCTTTTGTAGCACTATCTAGAGACATTTCCTTTATGTACATACGATGCTAAATTTAGTTTCCAGATTTCTCATAATTAATTGTAATTATAAGGCAGCGTTATCTGAAGTATATATAATATCTGATTACCTATACAAATATTGATTTGTAGATAGATGTTCCACATTTCGTATTTATTTAATATTTACATTCTACCTTGGATATTCTTATCTTTATTTGTTAAAAACCTAAGCAGTTATTTCATTCCACGTAATATATATTCAGTAATTTTACTAGTTTAAAATCATAAAAATCAAAACCAGTGGACTATTCAAATTGCCTATAATTTTTTTATTCAGGTTTCAAGGAAATTCTTCAATATTGCTGAATTTCCAAAAGTTATTGGAGTTTTGGATGGCACCTTTGTATGCTTATCATGTCTCCTGGTGGTGAAGACGCAAAAAGGTTTCGCTGTCAAAAAAAAACTACTTTGCATTAAATGTGCAGACAATTGTGAATGCTGATCTTGTGATCAGGAACATTGTTGCTAGATGGCCAGGAAGTGCCCATGACAACACTATTTTCAACAACAGTGCAGTCTGTCTGTTGTTTAAAACGAATGAGTTGTATAAAGATTTTCCTCTGCTAGAAGATACAAGCTATGTATGTGAAAAATATTTATTAACTCCTTTTGGGAATCCAAGATCTTCAGCTGAAGTATATATAAGGTATGTATATATATATAAAAGTATTTTGGTTAATTTTAAGATTTCTCCTTTTAAGGTATCCGACTGCGTTCGGAACCATGATTTTAAAAAGGGGCATAAATGGATAATTATCATGATATTTAATGTTCTTAAAGAATATGTATAAAATTGTTTTAAGAACGTTTTTACAAAAAAAAATTATTTAAAAAGAATTTTTCGGCAAAATTAACTTAGAATAACCTTTTTCAAAATGCTCTCCTTTGTGAAAAATGCTTCTATTATAATAATATTTTGCTATTTTAGCTTCGTGACCTCTGGGACAGAGGGCTCAACGATGATTTTGAAAAAATTTACATTATTTTTAGAAACGACCCATTGAAATAATTACTCGTTTTTTTTCCAAAATTTCTCCCTCTGTTGTCTAAAATGGATAAAACCACTTCTAAGTTATATATTTCAAAACTTCGAGTTGAGCCTCTATGCAGAGGTCTGAGCTATATACAGGCAAAATATTATTATAACAGAAGCATTTTTCACAAAAGGAGAATATTTTGAAAAATGGGTCATTCTATGTTCATTTTTTGTCAAAATAGTGTACTTGAATAATTTTTTATTGTAATACTATCTTTAAAACAATTCTATATACAGTTTCTAATCCAAGTGACGCTAAATATCGTAAATAGTATTCATTTATGCGCTTTTGCAAAATCAAGTTCGAGCGTAGTCTTAAGCCTTATTCCACGAATAGAACTATCAAGCATATTTTGTACAAAGCAACCAGAAAAAATTTCAGAACTATTTACACATTAAATCATAATATTAATTTTTACATATATTATAAATAAGTTCAATATTTTAAAAGCAAAATTTTCCTTAATTGACATTTACTGAAAAAAGTAATCTTTTCCTTGGATTGTGAATAATAAATATATCAAAAAAAGATATTTAGAAAAATATTTATGACAAATACAGAAATAAGTAAAGGAAATAGCTGTTTTCACCATGAATTATATAAATGGCCATGAAAAAAATTAGTTTGTTTTCACTGAGTTTATAATCTGAAAAACTAGCACAATGACTCAATTCGCATCTTTCTTTTGAAATAAAACAAAGTGGAGTGATTCACATCTTTTTCAATTATAGTACAAAACTTTAAAAAAGCTAATATTTATTTGAAGAGTAGTCGGTACCCCGTATACCGACAAAGTTAAACTGAGCTTCTTGATGTACCTTTTTCTCAGAAACTGTTAAATATAAAAACTTCAAATTTTGTCTATATATATTAATTATACTGAAGTGACAGTTTTTTTTAAATATATTGTTTTGTTTTTTCAAAAACATGCAGCGTAAAAGTATCTCTATGAATTTTTTGTAAAATTGTCTTTTTTTTTTTACGATAACTGCTCCCAAAAAATATTTTCGGAAAATCCCAAAAATCTCCCTCAGTATATATAGTTACGTATCACTTATATGCAGTAAAAATTGCATGTGTATAGCTACAGTAGATTCTGAGAAAAAGGTACATGCAGTTTGAAAACAATTATTTTGAGAAAATTGTATTTTTAATGTAAAAAGTCCCTTCATCACAAAGATATTGAATGGCAACATGTATTTGTCCAACTTTACTAAACATTAGTATCTTCTTAATTTTTTTACATAAAATAGTAAACAAAAAAGTCTTAAATTGCCCAGAAAATACATACATAGCATTTTTCAGTTTTTTCAAAGAGATATTTTGTAGCATTTACATCAATTTTCTCAAATTCTGAATCAATCTTTAAAGAATTTTCAGCGTTGATGCATCACAAACGTCAAAGGTTCTTCTAAACTGAACAAATGATTTCTGAAAGAGCCAAAATAAAACTGTTTTTATGTTTTTAAACATAATATTTATGTATGTAACAAGCTTCTCGCAGCTACAATAAACCTTACATTGAAGTTATCATCCCATGCCTTTTTCTCAGAAAAAGAAAAAAAAACTCTAAAAACTATTAAACTATTAAAAAAACAAAGACTTAAGATTTTGATTGTATATTAATTAGACATTTTTATTTATACTGTAGCGAAATTTTTTGAATATATTAATTAGTTTTTC
Source organism: Trichonephila inaurata madagascariensis (assembly GCA_019973955.1). NCBI lineage: Eukaryota > Metazoa > Arthropoda > Arachnida > Araneae > Nephilidae > Trichonephila > Trichonephila inaurata. The sequence goes on along the minus strand of BMAV01025678.1, from coordinate 21,563 downwards.
AAAATATACTTTTAAGTAAAATCACTATGAATTTATTGAAAATTGTCTTTTTTTTTTACGACACCTGCTTTCTAGCTAAATGTTTTAAGAATATTTCAAAAATGTCACTTCAGTATACACAATTGCATTTAAAAAACACAGAGTACTTGCATACAATAAATTTACACAACTTTAAAAATATAAATTTTAGATAACTTATTTTGATACAAACTCTAACCTTATCAAAAAAAAAAAAATGTGGCCTATAATTTATTATGCAAGGTAATGAAGAATAAGATTCTTGGTTCTCCTTCAATTTCCATTGGCGTACTGGATGGCATGAAATTTTTTTTACTATTGTTTAAATGAAAAGGCCTTTTTCTTACATATGCAATATTTTAACAACTATTATCTGTCCAGTATTTATATTGGTTGCGCAAAAAGTGCACCCTCATTTCTGCTATACCTCATTTTCAAGCTATTGAAATAATTTTATTATCATTTTTTCAAAAAGCACGTTTTCAATAGAATCCTCACAAACAAGTTATTAAGTATTTATAATTATAGTAACGCATAAAAATTTCGAAGGGGAAATTTCTTTTTGAGTACAACACAAGAAAAATTTTCGCCCAGGTTCAAAATTTCAAGTTATTAAAAGCAAATGTTATTATAAAATTAGCAAACTTTGCTCCAAAAGTACGTAAACAAAATAACAGTTAAATTTGCAGTGATTGTACAGTCAATCTATAGTTAATTGTGTATGACTAAATGAGGAAATGTCGACTTCTTTGCAACTTCTTCTCAGATTTAAAAGGCTAATATTTACACTTAATCTGTCAAAGTGGGCACAGTATTTCAGCTGATTATTTTTTATTAAAAGTCATTTTGACGTGCTTCTAATTCACAAAATAGCAAATATTCTATACCACTGGAAAAGTCATGAATTGGAGATTTTAGAAATATGAAAATCTCAAAATCGATAATCTGAAGATTTTTAGCCTACTGACTGCTCTTAAAAAAACTTAAAAGGCTTACTTTGATGATAATATCTGCATAAAATGTAGACAGCATATGTTCCCTTTTTGTTTTCACTTTAACAGATAACTTGCTAATATAATTTGACAAAAATTCAAACTACATGTTAGTGATATTTCTAGACAGTTGATTCAAATTTTATTTTATTTCAGGTATAATAAATCATATGTTTTAACAAGAAACACAATTTAGCGTAAATATGGAATATTAAAAAGCAGATTTCCATGAGTAGCAATAGGCTTGAGCTGCATCATAGAGAGAGTACCAGCCATAGTTTTGCTTGCTGTGTTCTTCGCAACTTATGTATACGTCTGGATAAGAATATTTTGTAAATTAATTATATTCGCCAAGTCTTTGTAAACTTTCACTGTATATAAAAATTTACATAATCACAACTTTTAACATGTTTAATGCTTACTTTTACAAATTGTGTACATATTCTTAAATGTATTTTGCATAAAAATCTACTTAATTTAAAATTTTAAAAATTGGCAGTTATAGAGACTGCCGATAGAAGTGAAAACTTAGAATTTTTAGTATTAAAATCTGAAATTTCATAATGTTTGAACTAAAATTATCAACATCAATCTGGTTTTCACATCTATTGACACTTCGAGCAACAATTATATGCATGTTTATATGGTTTTTTTATTATTCAAATATATTACGGGCTGTACAAGATCATGACAAAATATAAATAAAATTTAATGGAAATAACAATTAATATACAATCATATTATTTATAAATAGTATTTGTGTGTATTTACTTAAATTTCAATGTACTTGATTTTTAACATTATTTTAATTGTTTGCATCATTGACATCATTAATTTCAACAATACTTAGACTTTTTGTACTTTCAATTATTTAATTTTGATTAAAAAATATACAATAGGCTTATGGTAACTAAAGTAAGAAAGGAAAATGTTTGATTCAAATTTATCTAAGTATCACGTAAAATCTGCATCGATCGTCGTTTTATATTTTGTAGTACTGACTTTTCGATCATTGACATATTTAAATTGAGTGTTTCATTTAGAAATTCAATTAGTGGTAGATTTTATAATCTGCAAAGTTAATATTGAAGTCTCCAGTTAAAATCATCGGTACATTATCATATTTTTCGCCAAATCTTTTTTCGAGTATTTCAGAACCTTCTTTTGTATAAATCAGCAAATTTTCGAATAAAAATTGTTGTATCTGCCTTTTAGATTTTCTAGGCGAAATATAAACGGTAACCATTAATATGTATTGCCCATTCTCTGAATCGCAACGAGCAACGCATATTTCACCTATATGAGAAACATTAACACCCCAATGCGCGATGAGTAAATTTAGATATGTATATCCACATTGAAGTAATGAAGTGTGACGTATCTTGAGTATTGTGATAAATAGCTACGCCTGCTGCCGGAAATTCGGGTCTTCTGTAACTTACACAACAAAGTTAAAATTTGGAATATCAAGTGGTTCTTCGTTTTTCATAGGAATTTTTGACAAAAGCGGAACATTTGACTTTTTTACGATAGCATCATTTTTTAGGTCAGCTGCATGCGCATGCAAACAACTGAACGAATCTTGAATTATTAGATTTTATAAAATTTTTAGTTTCAAATCCACGATAAAAGTATGATTGAAAAATGGGTCTTTTTTACCACGGTAAAGAAAACGTCTAAGCCACTAAAAACAATCCGGATTGTATGATCGCAGAGAAATTTTAAAAAATTAAAAGAAAATTTTTTTCCAAACGCCAAAAAAAAATACAGTATTTAAAAAAATTTTTGTTATTTTTTTTTTATTTTTAAAAATTTTAAATATTTTTTACTTAGTACTCATTAATGTACTGCAAAAGTTCTTCAATTAAACGATTCAAATAATAATCGAACAAAAAACATTTTTTAAAGTACGTATAACACATTGAACTTTTCACTAAACTTCAATTTCATTATAAGATATACACTGCACTTCGTCAACTATATGTAAATATCTGTTATAACTTGGGGGCGCGAACGCTGAATTTCACCCCTCCCAAAAATTTTCAAAAAGGAAATGCGATGGCCAATAGCATTTGGTGACCGAACCCCTTTTTCCCCCCCAAAAGTGCCCAAGCTTTTAAAAAATTTTCACTTCAAAAAAAAATTAATAAATTTTTTAAATTTATAATATTCTACATACTGAACATAATTTTAAAAACCAAAAGGGCAATTAATTGATTAAAAAAATTTTTTCAAAAAGCCGAACACTCTTAAAATTTTTTGGAATTACCACAGAAAAAAATTTTATTCCCTTTTAAAAAAAAAAATTTTTATTTTCAAGACAACAAAACAAATTGAGGAAAAAAAAAACCTGACTTGTTAAAAATTTGCAAAAATTTGTAATTCTAAAACATAAATTTTGGAGGCAAATACTTTAATTGATTTTTTAAAAAAAAAAAAAAATACGTTTTTAAAAGGGGCGGGTCACTTTTATTGACTTAAAATATATAGCTCATACCTCAAAGTTATCAAAGTGTTCCCCCATTTTTTTGGACTAAAAAAACAAAAACATTTTAAGGCCCTTTTTTTAAAATTATATTAGATTGTTTTATGTTTTTATAAATGTATTATAATTTTTGATATATACATAATTATATATAAAACACTGTATAAATCCCAAACTTTTGAGATTCATAAGAAATGTTACAGATATATATTTTGGAAAGAAATCTTCATTAACTCGTATATCAAAAAGCTAAATTTTAAAATGCATTTTCTTTACATGCAGAAAAGTAATGATTTAACAATTATTTGTTTGGGTAAAATAGTAATAACCATGCTGATATTTATAAGAATATACAGTTTCATCTTATTCCTAATCATAATAATTATTGTTACGTAGATCCAGGTTCGTGGATTTCATGCAAAACAATAAAAGAAGAAAAAAACTGTTTTTAAAAAGAGCGATGCGAATTTATTATAAAAAACAAATTTAAAATCTTGGTTTCACAGCAAAAATTTCACAGAGTAAATCCCCAAAGGTCTTCACACCTTCAAAAGCACTCAAACACAATTGTCAGTTTTTAAAAAATACACGTATGTAAAAGATTATTCAAAGCCGGCCGAGTTTTAATCGCTGGTCAAAGAACCCTCCTCTTCGTTTGTTTAAAAATTTTCGGACCGGTTGCGGCTGGAACTCTTTTTTTATAGGCGGGCAGAAATTTTGAAAATAAAACCCCGCTCGTGTCATCAGGGTAACGTTAATGGAAAAATCCACTACTTTCAAGAACCCAGAGGGTTCCGAATCCCAACACCAAGGGCTCAAAGTCGCCAACGGTCGCCAAAAATGATGTTAACAGCTCTCCCCCAAGATTTCCGCAAGTTCTTTTGAATCGCCCATCATAACGTGAGGGGTAGCATTGCTTGAGAATAGTAAAATTTTTAACATGAAATAAAAAAATAACATAGAATAAACACCCAAATACAAATTATTTACACTATTTAAAAAAAACCCGTAACACTGCCCCCTTTTTTCTCAAAGACTCCCGCCCCGGGGCTTTACAACCCTTTGAATAAGAGGCATCTATTTACAGCAGTGCCTCAAATTGGGGGGCGGGGAAACCAAAACGGGGGGCGCGAGCATATCGAAAATTTAAAGTTTTTTAAAAAAATAACCAAAAAGAAGAAAAACAAAATACTTTCTCCATAAAAAAAAATACGTAACAACACTGATATAATTTATGTTTATCATCTGTTGTTTTTTCCGTCATCAAATCCCTATTTTTTGATCCCAAAACCAAAAAAAAAACTTTTTTGTTTAATTTGTTTGTAATTCCTCGATGAGAGTTTTTTCCCGTTTTTTTTAAAAGCAACATATTACTGTTAAAAAAAAAAACGAAACCCAGCCCCTGAAAAAAAATTCTAAGAAGATAAAAAAATTTTTTGCTGTAATTATTGAAATACTGTACTTTGGGTTGTGGAAAAAAAAAAGGAAGATATGTTTTCATTTTTTTCAGCCAGACAGCATAATACTTTTTGCTGATCTCATTTGTTTAAACCCTTTCCCAACTTACTGGTATGATTTGTTCTAATTAGTTCCGCCCCAAATTTTTTGGGGTTTTTTTAGCTTGGGGGAAATTGTAAATAATAAAGATTTTATGATATTTGGAAAAGGATTGATTGATTTGAAAGGATTATTTTGGCCAAGTTTTATTCTTATTTTAAAAATTCTCAAATATATGGAGAGTGAAAAACGTCATAATTCTCTTTCGAACATCCGTTTTTTTATTCTGAATAAATTTTTAACCCGGGGGAAAAGCGGTGGCAGGGGGAAATCTGTGACTTCCAAAAGGGGAAGTTGAAATTGATCAATTTAAAAAAGGAATAACCTGCTGAAAGAAATGATATTATTCATGATTGGGGAAACCCGCGGTGAACATAAAAGGAAAAATTTTTTCAAATGTTTCCCAAAAGAACTACATCAACCAAAAATAAACCCCCGGGGTCCCAAACAAGGACCCATTTCCCGCCTTGTCAAAAAGACAAAAAGAAAAAAAAAAGTTCAACTTGCTATTTGTTGATCCCCAAAAAGGTGTCACGAGTTCGACCCCAGTACCACTAAAGACCCCCCCGGGAAAGAGGGGGTTAAATCGGGTCGGGGCTCAAACGTCCTCTTGTTGGAGTGGTGTGGAAAAGTTAAAAGAACCAAATTCCCCCCCGCCATTTGACCATGGCCCCAAAAAGTACGGGGTCCGTCCCCAAAGCCCCTGAGCTGGGGTGCGACGTTAATTTTCCCTCACTGATCATGAAAGCTCATTAAAAACTACAAAAACGAAAAAATATGAAAAGTTTTTGCCAGCAAATAACAATCCTGTAATATTAGTAAAAAATTGCCTCTGGTTTGCATCCTTTATTAAGGTCTTCCATTTTTGAATCTTTTTTAGTGCAGTTTTATTGGTTTTTTTTCTCAAATTATAAAAAAAAAATTAAAAAAAGTCCTTGAAAGCCGGAAAGTATACTTTCTTTAATTAAATTATTCACGGGAAATTTCCCAAATTTTTTTATCGTGTCCCGTGAAAATAATTATCAACAAATGATTGGGGTGATTAAGTCCCCGCACTACCATTAGGGTTTGTATCGAGGGCGCGCCTGCCCCCAGGTTAAAACATTTTGAAGTCTTCTCGCTTTAAATATTAAAAAGTAACACAATTACTTCATCGGAATCTTTTATTCTTTTTTTATTATTTAAATAATTCTAAAAAGCTAAAATTTTGTGGGGGTTTAAAATTACAGTTCTTTTAAACAGTTATTTACAATTATAGCATTTACCCCAAAACATTTTAATTTTTTAACAACGTGCACGCAGTTTTTCCTCCTTTTTAGTTTGTTTTATATCAAAAATAATGTTTTATTTTTAAAAAAAAGAACTCATGCGAAACCGGTACTTCACCCAGTTTTACGTTTAATGTAAACAACCGAAAAGGTATTTTTTATATAAATAATTTCTTAATACTGAATTAAAACAAGTTTAATAATTGTTAGTGATTCCCTGGGCGTCTTGTAGAGCAAAAAAATTTTTAAAGGAAGGTTTAACATCAGGGAAATTTACACCTATTTTTTTTATATTTAGCTGAGAATCTATATTTTTGCCTTTTAAAGCAGCCACCGCAGAAAAGGATAGGATTTTGAAAAATTAATTTTTATACGGGTGTGCTTTTTTTTTTCAGTGCAGAAAATTATCATCCACCTCTACCGAAAATTTAAAGAGCGATTTATTACAAAAAATTTCCTTTTAATTTTTTCACTGGAAAGTAAAATCTATGAGGATTTCTTCTTCGGGGTTTAGAGCACTTCTGGAGTATTTTTAAATAGATCCCCAATCCCCGTAACTTGCTACCAAGTTTTTCATCAGAAAAAATTTTTAAAATTTTTCCCAAAATGGCTAAATGATTTTACATGGTTTTTTAAAAACAACTTTCACATGTTGTTCTTCAGATTTGTAAGTTTTAACACATAACGAGTTTGGGGCTTTTCTTCCCCATCATTTACTTCAAATGGTAAATCCAAATTTTGGATTCTTGAGAATATTTTTTATTTAATTTTTTGAAACCATGCTCGTCTGTGTACTTGTTGATCCTTTTTTTATCGTCGAATGTTCGCTTTCGACTTAAAAAAAAGTATGTATGATTTTTTCTATTCTACTGCCCAAAAAACTTAATTACCGTGAATTACAATTAACGTACAAATTAAAAAAAAGTACATTCAAGCTAGATTCGGTAGCTATAAATTTCCGAGTCGACTAAAACTGACTGAAATTGTACGAGAAAAAAAATTTTTACATGTTTTGCGAGAGGTCCAAAAGGTTGCCCCCGGGCCCCCCAAACGTACCCGAAAGCCGGGTGTGATGCATATGATAGAAAAGGGAACATAGAATAGACTATTTTTTTTAATGACATTTGTACTTTTAGAGTCGGGGCTGAAAAGTCCCCCCCGTTGGTGTGGTGTGGTAGTTAGGAGGGGGTACCCTTTGGGGGTCGTCCACGTCACTTTTTACCATGGTTCAAAAATTTCGGGGCCGTCGCCAAAAAACCCCCGTGTAGCTGAACAGTGCGACGTTAATATTAACTCAAACTCAAACTTGTACTTTTAGAAATGGATGCTGAAGGAAATAAATCTTTAATTAAATATAAAAATTTTTGGGTCTGTTCCCAAATTTAAAAAATTAAAAAAGAAAAATAAATAATAAGGAAAAGTAATATGTATATATTTTAAGAGTATAATTTTTTTTAAAATATATATTACTTAAAAAAATAACATATAAAAAATTTTAAAACTTATACGGGTTTTTAATTGATATTGCATTGTAGCTTTAGCGTCAAAGTGCATTTTTTTTGCAGTAAATAACATTATTGTTGTACCCGGGGGTGGGGGGGGCGACAAAATTTTGATTGAAAATTGGGTCGCCAGTATTGAAAAAATTTGAAAAAAAACCGGGTTTACAGGCAAAATACTCACATAATAATCCCCATATAAAGTAACAAATGTTTCCCTAGCGTTTCAATAAAAAAAAATTCAAAGAAATGAAGAGATGCAAACATAAATTCCCAAAACTAAAAATAAAACTAAGGAATTAGAAAAAGAAAAAATTTGCATTGCTTTTTCAAAATAATTAAAAAATATTTGGGCTCAACCCTTTAAAGGGTTTATTTATCTTGGCCAAGATATGGGGTTTGCCTATTGTAATGTAATTTCCTTCGGTTTTGAGTGTGGGGATTTCACAAACCGCACCACAACCCCCCTTTTGTCCCCTTTTTGGACTTTTAAGGACCTTTCGGTTGGTCTGCAGCTTTGGGGGAGAGTCCTTTGCGACGTTTCCGGGCCATACCCCATTTGTCACCTTCGTGGAAGTCGTGTCCGGTTGCTCTTGCATCATATCGGGTTTTCATTTTTCGGGAAACCAACCGATTCTTTCCTAGCCAGATGATGCATTTTCCCTCCATTCCCGGGGTTTTCGATATACCCTTGGGGGGCAAAAGGGTGCATCTGGTGGCCGGCTGGACAGAAGATTGGGAGGCAGACGAAGATCACGTCTGAAAAAGCATCAGGGAAAGGGGGAAAAGCCGAGGTCTCGGGGAACCGGGACTCCTGTAGGGAAGCAGGAAAAGGGGCAATTTCTTTTTCCCAGTCCTGTTTTTATTACCGGATACCAGGACAAAAGGCTGTTCTGGGGTTTGGACATTGAACCCCCTACCATTCCGCCCGGGGCTGAGGATGTAAAAGTGTTGCCCGGGTTTTGTCGATGGCGAGTATTTCACACAGTCTTTTGCAAACGTAGAATCGAAGTTTCCCCTTTTAGGGGAGTGGGAGGGAACCCCCGAATCGTGAAACCCAGTGTTGAACTGAACCTCTGTAACAGCGAGGCCTCTTGGTCGGAAATAGGATGGGCCCCCGGCCACTTAGTGAAGTAATCCTTCACCACCAGGATTTGTTATTCCATCTCTTTCTCGGTCTGGGAAGTGGGCCTGGGAAAAACGCATACGTTCGAAGGGCGCCCCACATTATACAGTCAGTTTTCCCCTCTAGTGCGTTTTCTGGGCCCTTTTTGGGTGCGCACAGGGTTCACATGTGCAACAATACTTTTCTACGTCACTCTGCACATTGTTCTGTAGAAGCGCTCACAAACAAGGACTTATAACACCAAAATGACCTCCCTCCAGTTGGACTGCTAGGGGTTCCTAAAGGGCTGTTGAAACTCTTGTTTTGGGGGTATTAATTGCCACCTGAATGTTTTTTCCAACGTCAGACTCCAATTTTCGATGTAAAGCACCATTTAAAAGAGAGTGCCAAAGAGCTCAGTAATGCTTCGTTGTTGGATAGAAAGGGGCGATGTCTTGCCAGCTGGGCTTTTCGTCAGACGACTCTTTGAATTCTATAATTGTTTTATCTCAGGATCAGCCCGTTGATCTTTACGGACGCTCTCGTCACTCCACGGGTCTGATTCTGATGTTGATGGGTTGTAACTTGGCGGACTGCTGAATCTATCACGCCAAATTTCTTTTCGACTCTCCAGCAGTATTTACTGTTCTCTGGACAAGGTCTTCTCGAAGGGGCGTTAATATTTCCATCTGCTGATCCTTTTCCGTGGCTACACACTTTCTTTGACTCAATAACATTTGCACGGTGAGGATCTTTCTGATTTACTCGAGGGCAGTTATTTCTTAGGTGGCCTGTTCCACCGCATCTCCAGCACTTACTGCTGCGATCTTCCTTATTGTATCGAAGCAGTTACTTCTAAGATGCCCTGATTCACCACACACCCAACACGTGATGCTACGTCTCCTCTGGCTCTGACGTTGAGCTATTAAAGCTTGCATTTCCTCTTTCAATTTCTCAATTTTCTTTATGCATCGAGATTCACAGCGCTCATCTGCTATCACTCTAGCTTCTCGGATGGAATGGCGGTCTATGCAACGGATACGACAGCGTCTCTCAAACTGGGGGGCGTGCCCCCCTTGGGGTGTGTGATAACCTTACAAAGAGGCCGCGATAACCTTACAAAGGGGGCGCGAGCATATCAAAAAATCAAGTGAAAGATTTAAAAAATTGCGAATTTACTGAATGGAAGCAAAACAAAATACATTCCGACATAATAAAAAAAAGTAAAATACACATTTACATTGATATAATATACTTATAAATGCATCTGTACTGTGCATAATGTATTTGATAATTAATTTATCGATACTAAGTTAAGAATAAGATTAATAATTACTAGTGACTCCTATGGGCTTGTCATATACAAATTTATACACAAAATTTAATACTTATCTTGATAATTAAAGTCATATTATAGCTTAAGCATGTAGTTTTTAGTACGTTAGTTTTGAAATCTATACCATGTTATTGTAAAAAATCAGAGCATAGAAGTTCGTCACCATTAATACATCGTATGCATTGTACGAAAAAATAATAAGGCGAGTAAAAAATATTAAAGTAACATAAAGTATTATTGTTGCTAAAAATAAATACTTATGTGAATTAGTTCAATGAGAGAACTGACGAATTTTGTTTAGGATTCATCTATTTATTTGTAGACATTCACTACTGCGATTCTTGATTGTCAGCAATACTTTTTTTTATACTGAAAGTATTTCAATTAAACTGCAATACTTTCAAAAGAAACTGAAATCCTTCAAATGGTAATGCTTAGAAGCTCAACGGCAAAATGATATGTTTATGCAGAAGGCATCCATGATAACAAATTAGAAATACAAGATTTATCTCTAGTAGTGCATTATGTAATTCCAGCCCAATGTCAACAAAACAAAAATAAATAAAAATCCCCAAGAATTACCACTTTAAAAAATTAAATACTTTGTACTAATGTAAAAAGATTTTTCTGAAACGTTCAATGGCATCTCACTGTGTTGTATGTAAGATTTTGAAATTTCAGTATGCGTACTGAAAGTGATGTTAACTGAAAAAAAATTGGGCACCCACCCGCCCGCCCAATATTAAAATATCGGGACAAGTCTGGGGAATTATGTTTGAATTATATCCTTTGGGAGTTTTTTTGAAGTAGAGTAACCTGGAAGCTATAACTCGCAGCCCCAAGAACGGGAATTAACTTTTTGAACTTCTCTCCTTTTTCTCCATGTATGCCTACCCCTAACCATCCATGTCGATAACACCATGCCACCTCTTAGTTCCAAATAGGGGATTGAGCGTTGCTAACGCAGCCCATTTGCCGTGAAAAAACAGAAAAGTCTCTCCAAGTATATATATATATATATATTTAATTTGATTTTAATTTACATCGCCTTTTAATGCAGTACGAGAGCTGTTGGTGATGGACTCGAATTAAAACCGGGTTAGGGTGACTGGGGGAAATTTTACCTGGTACCTCAACATCCAAAAGGGGGGTTTTGAGCCCGACGGATTTAATTTCCTCGCCCCCTTCCCCTGGGTCTTTGGGGGCCCTTTTTTAACCCCTGACTCGACAACTGGGCCCAACCATGACCCCGGCTACCACGGCTTCAATATATATATTTACAGAATCATTCTACGTTTATGATCTTAAACTCGTAGCTCACATTCTTCTATCGGGTTTTGAGTACTTGAGTCCAAATGCCATGGAAGCTCCGTCATGTGGAGGGGCTGATGCAGGTCAAGTCTGTCAGATCTCAATGTCTTAACCAGGGAGGTGTTAAGGCCTGGGCCAATTAGGTCCAGGCCCCCGTTAAGCCCCCGGGTAGGGGCCTCATCCCCTTTTTTTGACTCACCCTAGTAAGATTATCTAAATATTTTTAATGGTTCGAATGTCATTCCCGGATTTATTCTTCGGAAAGCTAAGAATTTCGAACTAAATACCAACTAGCAACAGTGGCAATATTTTTCATCTCCAATCACCAAGTGATCCAAAAATGGTTCACTTTTCTGACGAACAAGATTTGAAGAACATATCGAAATTTTGTCCGTTAAATGCTTTTCGCTTAATTGGTGTGGCACCCAAACGGGGGTTTGGGAAGCGTTTCCCAACCCACAAAGCAGTAATCTGATAAATTCCAAGCTTGCAGCCCACTTCTGCGGAAGTAAACGTGGGATTTGTCTTGTGATCATTCATACTGCGTAGTACTTCATCACTGAGATATGAAGGTCTTTCGGATCTGGGTTCATCTTTCAAAGAAAAATTACCCAAGCGAAAATTCACAAAACATCCTTGACATGTTCGATCTATTACGCTCTTTTCCCAAAAGTGTCACACAAATTTTTTTTTTGCCACCATTCCCGGGAAATCAAATAACGCAACGTCTCAAGTGTAATTTTTCTTCACTCATGTTGACAGTTTTACAAGTTTAAAAAAACTGACTAAAATGCGAAAACATTTATATGAATCTTCGATAGATTCAATTAAGCTTAAACCGGTTTCGCAAGAACCCCGGCGCAAAAAAGTGCTCGGTTTAAAAAAAAGAATTTCCCCCCTTCCCCCAAAAAAAAGGACAGAATCATTGAAATGTTATGAAAGGAACAATGAGAGACAGACAGAATTGTCTACTGCAACGCCTTTCAAACTGTAGAGCGTGCCCAACTAGGAGGGCATGATAACCCTAAGAAGGGGGCGCGAGCATATTGTGAAAAGTCGAAAACAAAAGATTATTTAAAATAATTATTAAGTTATTTGAATGTAAACAAACAAAATACACATTCTGACATAATAAAAAAATAATAAAAACTTTTACACTGATATAACACACTTATAAATGTATCAGTATTGCACAATGTATTTTATACTTAAACAATTCTAAATTAAGAACAAGTTTTATAATTACAGTAGCCCCAGGTTTGAAAACAAAAATTATATAAAAAATTATAACACTCATCTTGAAAATTTTGTACGGTTTATAATTAACCCCCTTTGGTTAATTAAATTTACGCGATTCGCCCCCCGAACCCACCGTTTTGCAGAGGCTGGATATGTGGGTAAATTTGGGGAAAAAGGAAAAAAAATGTTACAAATAAGCAAACCCTTTCGAAACACTTTTGTAATTTTTTTTTCTTTCCCAAAACCCTTCAAAATTTTAGAAGAGAGAGAACAGAAAAAATCTTTTTCGAAAGACGTATATATTCCACTGGCTGGATAGATGTTTATACGCCGGCGGCACTTAAGAGGTTATTGTACAGCATCTAAGTATGATTTTGGAAATTCAATACATTTTTTGCAAGGGGGGGGCACGTGAAATTATATTAAAATTGGGGGCAAGTATTGAAAGTTTGAGAAGCCGGTTTACTGGGAATACAGAATTTTAAGGGACTGGAAAGGTAAAATCTTTTTTTTTTTGACAATTTGAGATTTTACATTTTAAAATTTATAATTTTCCCCTTTTTAAAAACTTAAACCTCTAGGGTTTGAAGCCCAAAACCTATTTTTAAATTCGTTAAACTGGGGCAAGCCCTTTAAGGGGAAAAAATAAACAAATACTTGTTTTTGCAAAAGTTGTGAACGTCTGATATAAACCAAAACATGTATCTTTTTTGTAAATTACCCTTTTTATTTATTTTTTTTTTTTCCTAGCCGATTAGAAGTCTCACTATATAAAAAAATAAATTTATCTCAAATGTAAATTTTGATTTCGGTTTTTCCCTTTTTTCTGAGCTCTGTTACGGTAAAAAATTTTTTTGTGATATATTTTAAAGTTTTGGCAATAAAACTAAAAAAATTTTTTTTCTAAAAACTAAAATTTATTTTTTACAAAAATTTTTTTGTGTGAAAAATGGGTTGAATTTCTCTATTTTTGAAAAAATGTTTTATGCATTATGAAAAAATTCGAAATTAGCTAAAAGCTCATTTCAGTATAATGAGAAAGGTGTACTTTAATTGTATGAAAAATTTCAAACTTGTACACATAACAGATTTTGAAAAAAGGTACATCGAAAATAGTCAATTTAACATTGTTGGTATAGAGGTTTCCTACTTCCATTTTAAGTGTGGTAAAGGTAGCAAATCATTGTAAATATTCATAAACAAAGTTTTAAAGGTCGACCAGGTTTAATTGAGTAATTTATTTTTATTAACGGCGCATTTTGAACCTGCACGAGGGATAATGACGACGGAGTTTGTAGTTTCAAGCTTTATCATGTGACGACGTCGACACCTATCGCAAAATCAGGCGAATAATGCGCACTTTTAACACAAAAAACAAGATCGAAATGTACGGGTGCGCATTATACGCCGTTTATAAAAATAATAGCTTAAAAATAAAAAAAGAAAGATAAACATAAAAAAGGGACTTTTACATCTATCAAAATGCAGTTTATTTTAAAAAAAAGAAACTGGCATACCTTTTGAACTTAAAGAGTTGTACTTTTAGTAATGTACTAATTTTTCAAAAGTCTTGGATAATACCCCGACTAAAAAACTTCAAAACACAAGAGCTTGGATACGTATATTCCAGGCTTCTTCGTAACACAAGTAATATATATAAAAAAAATTAAATTAATTCCCACTTTGTGAATGGATAAATAGAAAGTATTTTATTACGATTGAAAATTTGGATAATGTATATATGACGATTTTTAGGGAGTCAGAAACGAATAATTTTAAACAATTATTGATCAAAGTTGCATTATCGCGAAAATGTAGAGAAAAAAAAAGAACGTCACCGAATAATCTAAAAGGGGGTTAAACACTTAAAAAAACCGATCGCGGCTTTCGGGAGTGCTCTTTTGAAAGTTAATGCTGCATATAGGGCTATTAAATAAAAACGATCTGGAATTAGACATGTTTATTGGCTAGGCCATATGTTCGGAAGAAATAAATGGGTCATTAGTTTGATACTTGAAGAGGTGAGGAGGTAATATAAAAGTGAATTACTAGATAGGGAATTTAATTTTTAATCTAATTTAATTATCCTTACATATATAAATAAATAAATATATAGGGAGAGAGTGAACTAATAGTAGGAACTGAAAAAAAAGCAAGATTTGTCTGCAGTGTTGTAACAATGCACACCCGGTTTGGCTATTTTGGCTGAAAAACAGGTTTTCGAAGCCAACTGTCTTTGCTTCAACAGTTACATTGTTACAACAATAGAGACGAATCTAAGTTGGCGTCAAAAACCAGTAATTAATTTAATTAATTAATTAATATTTGAAAAAGCTGTATTAACATCAAGTGTCATCCACTACAAATTTTAAAAAAAATTATTTGAACTTGATAGGATGAATAGAAATTATTTTATTAACGATTGAAAACTTGAACAAGATAAATAAATATATAAATATAGAGTGTGTGAGCTAATAGAAGGAATTGAGAAAAAGGGGTGCGCGTTATACTGCGAATATACATAAATTTTTAAAAAAAGCAGCCTTAAAGTATAGGTGCGCGTTATACGCCGGATTTTACGGTAAGTTAACACACAATTGAAAATTCTAAACATTAATAGTCCGCTGTCTGTTCGGGATTGTCCCCTCTGTACAGTGGATCTTCAGTCGCATTAATCACCCGTGATTTGGCAAAGCCAAACATGTATTCAAGACCTTGACTACTAGGCTTCCAAGTCGATTGAGAGAAACAACAGTTATTCGAGATCAATGTTCCCCATTACTAGATTATGTGCGACATACAGGTATCTTTGGACCTTGATGAACTAATCAAGTACAGGTCAGGCAAATTTATGTTAAATCTGTCGAGATTGAAAGTTTTCAGTGTACTACAATGACCTTAAACTCACAATCAGTACGAAGTACTGATATACTACAAAATCCTATAAGAATACCAACATATGTCAATAGTGCAGTTTAGAAATCTTTACATTAGTACAAAATATTTAGTTTTTAAAAGTGGTGGTTCTTGGTGACTTTGTAACACTCCGTTCCCCCTTTTGCATTACTATCGTTGCAATAGTTGCAAACTGGGGGAAAATATCATGTTGCTCATTTGTTGTCAAAGACGCCATCATCACAAACGTATTATTTTGTCGGCGAGTCTTTAAAGTAGAGGTTCCAAAACTTGCCATGTTTTTCGGTTATGAATAGACTCCTGTTTATCTAATATTGAATTTTTGCAAATTTATCAGCTTAAATGCGTTTTGACAGCTGTGGTATAGAGCTACTTTCTTTAAAATATTGAAATTTCTAACTGTAGTGAAGTATAGCGTTTAAAACTTAAGAGAAACATATGTTAATTAAATTAAAATTTAATTATAATACATAAAATAACTGATTTAAAAAAAGCTTATAATGGGAGAGACGAATATAATGCTTCAATAACAAATTTTCAACATTTAGCATCAAAATTTGTCAGGTTTAACCTTAAATCTTCTCAGTTAGTGTAGAGAGAGTCCAGTCTTTTTCTTTCTTTCTTTCTTTT
The DNA here is from genome assembly GCA_019973955.1 of Trichonephila inaurata madagascariensis. Taxonomy (NCBI): domain Eukaryota; kingdom Metazoa; phylum Arthropoda; class Arachnida; order Araneae; family Nephilidae; genus Trichonephila; species Trichonephila inaurata. Next base: position 5,207 of record BMAV01025678.1, on the reverse strand, counting down.
TTATTTCTTATTTTGGAGATTGGCAATCCCACTGAAACTCTTTCTCACAAGGAAAAGCAATTAAACATCTTTCTCACAATACTCATAATTCGGGTTAAATAACAGGCATGTCGTTTTGAAGCTACAATTGCTGACATCCGTTTCTAGACTTTACTTTAAGATCTCTTTTACTGCCTATTCCAATGAGTTCCTTTGTCATGAGTTCTCGAGCCCTGTACCACTAAAGACCCGCCGTGTAGGGCAGTGATGCACGTTAAATCTGTCGAGAGCTGAAACGTCCTCCGGTTGGTGTGGTGTAGTTGTTAGGAGAGGGGGTGCCAGCTCAGGTGTCGTCCACGCACTTGAACATGGTTCAAATTACGGTCCGTCCAAAAGCCCTCGTGTAGCTGAACAGTGCGACGTTAATATTCACTCACTCACTCACCCAATCAGTTCCTCCAGGTGTCGTCCTCGTCACTTGACCATGGTTCAAAATGACGAGGTCCGTCGCCAAAAGCCCTCGTGTAGCTGAACAGTGCGACGTTAATATTCACTCACTCACTCACCCGATCAGTTCCTCTTGTAATATGACATTGGTTGTTTTTCATTTTTTTTTTCAATGTGGCCATATGAGGTGATTGCCTACTGTGGTAATTACCATAGTCAAAGTATTCTAAAACCTAATTTCAAAATCTGAATATAGGGCATTTAAATGTCAAATGTGGGTTAAAACGCCATTTTCCTGACAGAATGTCGGTGGAAAATTGAAAAATAGGGAGAATTCGCGATATCCAATATTATATATATACGCCCTTAGATTAATTCTAGCAAGGAACGCTAAAATGATGGTCCTTGTTTTAATAAAAATTATACTGTCCCCTTTTAGCTGAAAATTAATTTCCTTAAATTTAATAAATCTGTTAAAGAAGTAAAATCGTTGTATCCATTTGCTTAAATTTTCTCTTAAAATTAGAGTCACGTTTTGGTTTAATGAGATTTTTTGTAGATCCCATTTACACCTCAAGGACCCCCAAACTATTTTTTCGCTGGTGTGGACCCCTTCCAGCTTATATTAGCTTTGCAATTAAGCATTACAATTATTTATTGAAGGGAACATTTAAAACAGAATGAATTATTGTTATTGTTTTCATTATTTTTCATGTATGCAGACATATATAATATAATAATTATAATGCAATGATTAAATAATGTTTAATTTATTTAAGAAATGAGATATTTGTTTCTCAATTCTTCCACTTTGTTTTTGTACATCGATCTCCACGTGTATTTCCACAACGAAATTGAAGTTACAAGTTTGAGCACGATTTATGTTTAATAAGTTTTGTTTCAAAAAAAAAAAAGATTCGCAGTTGTATAAGTTGCAAAAAAAGCTATTCGAATCAAGCTCGATGTTGTGGGGTATCGCTGAAATGCAATACTGCCCACTTCTAAGTATCTATAAAAACAGAAGCAACGTGGATATAATAGAAACGATTATGGAATTTATTTGTTACAAAACGATATACTATAAAAAGAAAAATGTTGCACAAATAATCGCATTTTAGTTGTAAAGAATATCGCGGGCCGCAAACTTACTCAAGGGGATGCCGCATGCAGCCCGCGGAATGGCCGACCCTGATTTAAATAGTGGTAATATTCAGTAGTCTAAATTGACATCTCTCTTTTAATTTTTATTTTTCTCTTTGACACTAAAGTATTTTACGTAATTCTTGTATTTTTAGAAAGATACGTATTTATGAAATGTCTCTACTTAGTCTATTTTTCTAATATATGAATAGATAAATTATTTTGCACTAGAAAAGAATGACTTCTGTTATTCACCATTTATTATTATTTAATACCATTCTTAGGCTCACACTTTTGAAAAGGGGGTTTAATTCTTTAAACAGATCATTAATTAAAAATGTAATTAAATTCAGTGAAGCGTTATTTAAACAGGTTGAAAATTTCTATAATTCGTACGTACATTATCGAATCATCTTTTTTATTTTCTTACTCCTCGCTTGAATTTATTAAAAAATATACGATGCCATCTTAAAAAATCAGAAAGGAGGATTCTATGAAATCGCAAATCAATACACAATGCTCATGGTAAAAACGAAAGGGAAAAAAAATTACAACTTAACACTATCTCCTTCCATATTATCAGACCTTTCTTCGATTCTTTGAGAGTTTTTTTATCACCGGAGTGAAGGGTAGTATTAATTATATATATACGAATACAGTTGGACCTCTATTTAACGAAGTCGATAAATTACGAAAAAAAGCATGCTCTGTGGAAAATTCTTCAAATAGAGATTCATCTTTTCATATACTTTAGAAACCACATAAAACAGATTTTAAATTCATAAACAATATGTTATTAAAAAGTAATCTTCTTTTTTGTAAATTAATATCTATTTTATTTTATGCATCTCTTCCTTCAAAAACAAATTAGCAAGGGGAAAAACACATTCTCACGGCCGCTTTTAAGCCAAGTTTTGAAAAATCGCCAATTTGGCGCGTTTTTGCGTGTTGTGTTTTGGAGCAGCAACCTTACCACGCAACGCCGGAGCGTGAAATTCAGGATGGCGGAAGGGAAATCATGAAAAAATAGCATTTTAAAGTTTTGAAACTGAAAATCGCGGCAAAAATTATGCATTTGAAAATGGGAACAATTTCACTTACCTTCAAAAAATGAATTATCTATCTCATCTATTACCTCTGCCCCTATTTTTTCGACATTTAAGATGTGAATGCATATTTCTGAGGGCACCTTCCAAACCATTTCCACCAATAAAAAAATGGTACACATATCCATAGTAAATTCAAAACCAAGCCCCTTTTTCCTTACCTCCAAACACATGATGTTATCCTTTTTCCCCTGGACTGTTTTTGCAGTAATTCAAAACCATCATTCATTTCTTACCCGTTCTTTCTCTCAATTTTTCTTTTTTTTCCATTGAACCCAAACAAACATTAAACAATTTTATTGTTGTTCTTTTGTAAAAACTCAGAAAAAATTTAAATTTCATATTTGGGTAAAGATGTTTAAATGTTAGGGAAAAAAGTTTTAAAAAAGATTTTTAAAAAAAAAAAAATATTTTTTAAATTTAATATTTTAAATAAAAGGGTTTTTGTATACATATGTTTTTAAGAGAAAGTTTCTGCAAAAGCAAACTTGGAAACACCGGAGCGCGGAACTGATTGCTGGAAACATGATTTTTTTATCGTGTGACTATCACGTCGATGAGTTTTGAATTGATTGGGTGAATCACGTGGGTTTTGCTAAACCTTAAAAAGGCCCTTTATACGTTTTTACATTTGAAATAGGAGACCAAAAAACCTTTTTCCACATTTCCCCCTTTTTGGGAAAAAGGGGAAAAACCTTTCAAAATATTCATCTTACTTTTACATGAACATCGCTGGATATCGTGGCAATCTGTGAAAATTTTTGTGGAGAAAAAAAAAATACCTGAGAAAATGATTCCACAACGAAAGAGCGAAGCCAAAAAAAACAGCTGTCTAATGGAATTTCCGGAGCAAGCAAAGAATTGCCAGTTGCTAACCAAAAGCCCGTTAAAAAAAATGCAATGCGCATGCTCATTAACTAATTATCCGTAATTTTTAAAGTTATACAAACGCACTGCCCATGCGCGAAAAGGCACCGTTGGAAAATTAAAATATACTGCGCATGGGCGAAATTGTAGCGATATCGTGAAAAACTATTAAAAATTACTGCGCATGCGCGAAATTTCACCGAAACTACTTCTCATTTGAAAGGTTACCAGTTTTAAAGCGATTTATCTTTTGGGGAAAAAACCGGGGGAAAGGGAACTTATTCGACAAACCAACAAAACATTTTCTAATTTTAGGCCTACAAGTAATTTTAAACATGCATTACTTTATAACCAGTAATTTTAAGCATACACTACCACATGCGTCCATAAATTTAATTACTGATCAAATCTATTAATTTTATTTGAGCTTTTTGTTTGAAAAATTACGACTATTTCATTGCTGTAGGTCAGTGCTTCTCAAACTTGAGGGTGCCCCCCTTGGGGGAAACGTGATAACCCAAGGACGGGGGCAAACATATTGAAAAGTCTTGACTTATCTTGATCATTTTTGTACGGTTTATAATTAATCCCTTGACTGCCAATTAAGTTTCATGATTGCCTCTTAATGCCCCGTTTTGTACGTATGCACGCGTATGTGGGGTATGGGGGGGGAAATAAATAAGCAAATCCTCTAAAATAAGTAAATCCTTTGAAAACACTGTCGAGGTCATTGACAAAGCCTTCGGAATAATTTAAAGGATAACAGTTAACAGAAAAGATCGTACTTTTGAAAGACGTATATATACGTCGTGAACAATTTACGCACTGGCTGAGCGAGACGTTTATATACGCTGGTGGTGTAATATTTTTGTATTGGAGGGGCGTGATGAAAACTTAGATTGAATATTGGGTCACAAGTATTGAAAGTTTGAAAACCACTGCTGTTGGTGCATTTAGTAAAACCAGTTAAGTTCACTGATCACCATAAAACGTGTATAAAGAGAGAATAATTTGAGAAATATCCTAAAATATGTTTTTTAACAAGTAATATGAAAAAAATAATTTAAGTCAATTCCTACTTAGATCAACAAAGAAAATTTCATTTTAGATACTTTTTATTAAGTAGTTACAATTAATATAAAGATGTATATACATAGGACAGAGAATCACAACATTAAGTGGTAATTAATTTTTATTTAATATCATTAAAGTATCGTATTGACATCCAAAACAATCGTGTATGTAAAATTTCAGTTCAACTGCATGATTTAAAACGTGAGAAAAAGAATCTTTAAAAGTTTTGTCCCAAGTCGTTAAAAAGGAAGCCAACGTGACTGTAAGTGAAATTCTTTAAATAATTAGTTTCAGTCAATTAATTTTAATTAATTATAATTAAATTATCGCATTTTTACCCAAAACAATAGTGTATAGAAAATTGCAACTCAAACGAGCGCTTTAAAATTTGAGAAAAAAAACCTTTTCATGTTTTGACACTAATGGTCGCTAAGTCGACAAAAATGAGGCCCAATGGCGTGTGAGAATTCTTGTAAAGTTTTAATCAACAATTTTATCAATTATAATTAAATTTCTGTATGGTCATCCAAAAAAATCATGTAAAAATTTTTTTTAATTGAGAGCTTTAAAATGTATTTTATTAACGTTTAAATT
>BMAV01025677.1:0-12054 GCA_019973955.1 Trichonephila inaurata madagascariensis | reverse complement strand
AAAAATTTCCTAAAGCTTCCTGTAAAATTTTAGAATAATACGACCACACACAACGGTGCTTATTTGTATAAGTCTCAAATACATATGTTTAAACATTCAAATTTTATGTGTAAGATTATTAGTGTGCGTTGGAGAATATTTTAAAGATTAATTTTCCCGTCATACTCAAAATAAATGTAATTAATATGCTAGATTTTATTATTTTTTTGTATTCAGCAGAACACAATATCCTCTCCCGCACTGAACCCTATACTTTGTTACCTTGGCTAAGAAGCTCAAGAACTTCATTGCTTATAAATTTTTTATAAAATAATGACTAGAGTAAAAGGTTATTATAAAAATACAGACCCATGAGGATTATCATTTCTAATTAATTACTAAAGCTGTATAATCAGATTCTCAGTAATTACGTACACTTTATTTATTGTAATGTTTGCAGTCGCGAAATTTACATAAAATCTTTGACTATTCATCCTGCTTTACACCCTCCATGTGGAGAGTGAATATTATTTAAAATACTTTTAACAGATATACGGTGTACCAAACTACACCCTATATCTTAACCCTACCTTCCTTCCCCCTTCTAAATATGTTTGCATCTATATTACATGAATCCCATATTTCTCAAAACCCGTTTGAATAACAATCCATTCGATAATGAAATGCGAAAGCTCAGTAGCATTGAAGGGCTTGTGTTAATTGTGAACAACAACTCAAACATGAAATAAATTAAGCGATATATTTACAGTATTATCATTAGGGTATGACATGGATCTCTCTCTTTTCTGTAAGCCAGGGTATTCTGCGACGTTTAAATAATTACAGTCTATTAACCAGACAAAGAGATTAGACAAAAGAGATGTCAATAGAAATTAGTTTAATCTTTAAAGAGCTGTGTCAGTAGAAAAGGCTATTTTTCAATCGGTTGTTCATTAATAGGAGATTAATTAAAAATCTTTGATTGTCCTCTAACGAGTTTTAAAAGCATGATTCAAATCTCATTCATAACTTTACAATTTATTCTCAGAATTTTGAATAAAAGTAGCAACAGAATATTCATTTAAATTCTTCTTATTAAGGTGAATAAATTATTTAATAGTTTTATACTAAATGAGTTGTTAAAATGATTTCCTCTGTGACTATTGCAATAATGGTTTAAATATGTTATTCTATACTTGGTTACAAATCTTTATTTAAGACAGCATTTTGTTTGTTTTGTATAAAGTGAGGGAATGAGAGTTATATGCTCACTTTGCACTATAAAACTTTACGAGGGCTATTGGGGACGGACTTCGTAATTTGAACCATTTTCAAGTCATAGGACGACACCTGAGCTACCCTCCCTGTCCTAACTTCCGCACCAACGGGAGGATGTTTGAAACTCGACAGATTTAACGGGAAGTGGCCTTCTCTACACGGTGAGTCAACCGCGAGTCCGTTACCCTAACCACTAGGATACCGGGGACTTTATTGTATAAAAGAATTGCATTGGATACTTTTAGTCAAGTCGAAAGATAAAATTCTGCTTCTCCGTTATTTCATTTCCAATGTTAAGATTATTCTATAATTAACTGCTGCAAAGCTATTTCATTCAAATGAGAGGGAGGGGGCTATCTCACGGAAAAGTTTCGTCTACGCTGTTAAAGCTATAACAATGAACAAAGTTTTGTCAAAGGCTTATTTAATATGGACAATTAAAATTAAAATAAATGTGAAATGTATAACCGAATAATTAAAAAATATTTTTTCATGTATAAAAAGAGATTATTGTGAATGATTTTTCCACCAATTTTTGCTTTATTATTTGATAATATACAATAAATACTTTTGCCTTACTAATACCATAAATGACGTAACGTAAAATTGTAATAAAAATTTAAGATAGAAATTTTTTGAAAACCTATATGGAACTTCAAATGAATCATTAACAGATTTTTATTATATTAATACTTGTATGTTTAAAATTTGTCGACATTTTCACAAATTTATACCAGTAATCGTGGTAAATTATTCAAAAAAATTGAAGATAAATTATTACGAATTTGCTGTTTTATTTCCAAAATGATATCCATACATCTCAAGCCTTCGATTTTATATCGTATTTGGGAATTTTTATTGAGTCACGTGTGTGCAAACTAGAAAAGTAAAGATATGTTAGAGTGAAATCGCTTATAAAGCTATACATAATTTTATTGTATATTTATAATTTAACCCTGTAAGTGAAGGCTGTAAGTGTGTTCAAAACATAAACTGTGACTACAATGAATTAATGTCTACAAACGTAAATCAATCAGTATTTATTTAATGTAAAAGCATTTATACTTGTTGATAACATACTGTATAGTTCGCCCAATTAGATTTTTTGTGTTTTAATTTATTGCATTAAACCAATGCGCTTCTCAAACTTTCTATACTTGCGACCCAATTTTCAATCATAATTTTCATCGAACCCCATGCAATATCTTTTTGATGAATTCAATAAAAATATGTTTTAACGTAAAGCTACAATACGTCTTTAATTAAAAACCGTACAAATTATCAAAATAAGTATTATATTTTGTATATAATTTTATGACATCCTTTTAGGGCCATTGGCAATTATTAAGCTTGTCCTTAGCTTAGTACTGTTTAATTAATTATGAATCACACTGTGCAGTATTGAAACATTTATAAATGTATTATATCAGCGTAAATGTGTATTTTACTTTTTATTATGTCTGATTGTATTTTGTTTTGTTTCTTTAAGAAAATTAAATTTTTAAAAAAATATTTTGTTTTCGACTTTTTAATATACTCGCGCCCCTCTTTGAGGGTTATCACGCCCCCTAGGGGGCACGCCCCACAGTTTGAGAAACACTGCATAAACAATTAAATTCACTACATTATTCGTGCCATTCACGTACTTTTCTACAAATAATATGTGACTGATTCATTTTCAAATAACTCCAATATTTTTTATATATCTTTGTTGTAAGAATATTTAGATGGCAAATACAATTTTTTTAAATTGGAAATCTCTACGTGTTCATTTCACAGTTACGTATGTATCGGAAATTTTAAACGCTCTTTTAACAAAATTTCTGAGCTCGTAGCTGTATTAAATTCATTTTAACTCTCCATTAGGCGCACGAATTTCTCAGATACATTGCAAAAATAGTTTCGGTTCTGCGTTCATTTGGTAGGTTGGAGCGCAGCCTTCTATATGACTTTGGTCACTCGTCCTAGGATTCAGAATTAATTACGAGGACATATTTCGTATGGAAGGGGCAATTGAATCTGATAGATGCAGCGCACCCAACAACCTTAGTTTTTATGATTTTGTGCTACTTCGTTAACATTTTGATTTCTTTTTCTTGTGTTGTTGCTCATGCCACCTGTCGACATAGTCAGATCAAGGCCCACGAAATTCATTGTGGCAATGGGCTATTAATACGCCTGTCGTTAGACCTTAGCCTTGAGCACCATACAGGTGACAGTGCGATTTAGCTAGGAGTTAAAGTTAACTATTAGGATTTCGTGAAAATTTATTGTGGAATTTTTTGGTAAAAACTTATACAATTTTTTTGTCAAAATATAATAATGTATTAGGTTTTGTTTTGAAAATATACCTTCCGCCTGGTATATCTAATACGGATCATTTTTTGAAATTTTTTATTGGATAATTATATCTTTTTTTACATTTTTTAAAAACTTTTTCAAAAAATGTTATGTTAGAAAAATTATAGTTTTATTTTTTGGTATATTCTTCATTCAGACAATTATATAAAAAGAAAATTAAAAAAAAAAACGTGTTGATATTCTATATTTTTACAGTTAACTTTTAAATAAGAACAATGGTTCATTATTACAATTAGGATGTTTACAAATACTGTGTTCAAGAAATATCTTAGAACTTGCTTTTTTCAAGAGATTCGTTTTAAGTAGAAATTTAGATTTAGGTAATAGATGCATTATTTTTTTAGGTGAACTGGAACATTCCATTCCATTTCTATTTCTTTTATGGAATGAAGTAGGAAAATAAGGCATTATGAATGTTACAAATATAATATTTATCGCTAAAAATGGAAAAACACACTAAAAATTTAATTTAGATTAATTTTCTTACGCACATAATTAAACATTTTTTAACGAAAAATAAAATTAATTTATCTATATTTATAAATATGCTTTGTTATATTAAAAGGTTCAAAGAATAAATTTTTATTTTTGTTGCTAAATTTTAATTGGCAATTTCTTCTTTTCGAACCCAAGATTTGTTTGAGTAATTTTACCTAGATTGTCAATAGAGACTATTAACTGTAGTATTTTTAATAACATTTTATTTAATTTTTTTCCCAATGCCTTGAAATACGCACAATTAAAGATATTAATGTAATAGAGAAAAACATAATTATCTTTATATTCAAAGAAAAATTTGTTTATAAACATCTTTAAAATCTGCTTTATATTGAAAATTTTCATCTCTAAGAATTATTTAAAAATATTTTTACATCGTATTAAATTTAATAAAATTTTTTTCTTAGCTCAGAAAATTTTTATTTTATTGGAAATTTATTTATATGAATATAAAATGCTCACAAAATAAGAAAAAACGCTCTGAGTAGAACTTTCTGATATACTCTTCTTGTTTCCTTTTTACCGCATTTAAAACATAGAAATCATTTACATTATGATGTTCTTATTAAACTATGTATTATAAACTGCATAAGGTCGAGCAACTAAATAGAGCCTTTGAGTGTGTGTCTTTCTAAAATGTATTTTAAGCTTTTTTTTCCGAGAAAACTATTGATTTGATACATTTAAAATACAGTCGGACACCTCTATATAACGAAGTCGCTAAATCCCGCAAAAAAAGTTCGTTATATGGAAAATTCTTTATATAAAGTCTCATCTTTTAATGTACTTTATAAACCACATAAAAGAAATTTTAAAATCATAAGCACTATATGTTGAAAAAAGTAATTATTCATATCTTTTTTTAAATTAATATATGTTTATTTTATAAATTTTACTCATGAAAAAAGAAAGAAAGAAAAACTGCAATTAAAACAAGAAAATAGAGTGTCGAAGAATTCACTGTATTTTCAATATTAAGAAAAAAATTTTATCCTAAAATTAATGAATTTTATATATAAGGACATTTTATATAATTTAAAGCATACAAGCAATATTAAACATACATTATTTTATAATTAGAACATGAGGACACGGGACATCTCCACTGAGGGTGAAAGAGGATATCGAAAATGTTACTAGTGTATAGGGCAATGAGGATTTAAGGTTGCATTTCTTCGGTGAAATGTCCAGAACTCCATTGTTTTCGGCGAGTTAAGATGTAATAAAACCAGTTCAAGATTTATGACCACCATAAAATGTATTAAAGGGAGAACAAAAATTGAATCCCAAAAGAAAATTTCATTACATAGAAAATGAAGTCATTATAGAGAGGTAATTTTACGAAGAAAAAATCGTAAAATCTTCAAGATTGCAGGAAAAAGTTCGCTATATAGAAAAATTCGCAGTATAGTGATTCGTTACACAGAGGCTTGACTGTACATAAAAATTTCTCTCTTTTGTGTTTAAAAATGAGTCTCTCTTCAGAATAGGTTATCTGGATTATAAATAAGCTTATTTCACATCAATTCATTCAAGCTCAGATGAATTCCAATCCTACATTCGTAATTGCAAATGACGGAATTTATACTCAGTTTCAATTTTGCGCATGCAAGGATTTTATTTTTCTTTGGGTGAACCATTTCTCAACGCTCTACACCCATAGATAAGTCTTAACAGATAACAGAATAAAATCCTCCAACACAACACTTTATCTTGTTCAACATATTTTCGGGATAATTAGTTTTTACAAATTGGGAACCATTTTACACATTTTCGAATGATTCAACAGCTTACCGAATAACTGGAAAAAGAGTGAGAAAACTCCCCTTTAAATGTTTAATTCCTGATACAGGTACATTTAAGAGAAAAGTATTTCTCGAAAAATATTTTCTTTTTCTTCTAGAAAAGGCTCGATCACTTCTCATTCTCTGCGGGTTAGATGCCAAAGAAAAAAAAAGAAACAGGAACGAAAATCCTTTTCTAGAATACAGGATCTCGTATGTGCTCTGTGGGAAGGGGAGAGGAACCCAAAAGGGCAGGAAAGAAAACTGGGTTTATCGAAGCCGCTATCGAAATTCGCAGGTGACTCAGTTTTTTGTGAGGGGAAACACCGAATAATAAGGTTACATTAGAATAAGATGGCGAATTACTTAAGGTTTCAATATAGACTAACGCTGGTAAATATTGATGGACTATGAATCTGTACGGAACAATGCTTGTGGCTTTGGTTGGAAGAAACAAATGCTTCTGTCAGAACTGTGTTTTCAATTTAACACACACACAGTAGAATACTACTTTATCATATATATATATCTTAAGTTCAAATTCAATTTCTAGGCTGCCTGATTTCAATTGGAGTTTTTGAGATAATTCGAATAGAAAAAAAAAACAAAGCTAAAAGTGTTCTTTTTATTTCACGAGTTTTGATGTTTTAAAGATGAATTTTTTTATCAGTTATCTGAGATTGACGAGTATACTCGTCCTGTGTAAAAAGTAGTGACCATTGGCAATTTAAATTGCAATTTTTTTTTTAAATTGCAATTTTTGAGAGGACATAACATATCTTCAAATTTCAAGATGTTTAGAATATTTTGAGGCCTCCGGAGTGAAACAAATAAATAGAAAGTTCAAAATATTTAAGATGAACTCATGTGTTCCCGTATGCACCGGCTGAAACAGAGTATAAGGTTTTCATTCCGGATTTATTTATGGACGAAGATAATGTTTTTTAGAAGTTATCCTAAAAGGGGCAAAGGAAGAAGTCGGATATTTTATTTACAATGGGGTTTCTTCAGGTATAGTCAGCCTTAGGACAAATGAGTGGCGCCGAACAGGCCCTAAGACCTTTGATATCTGTTAGCCTGAATTTACCCAGCTATCGAGTGGTACAGATGCCAGTTGTTAGATATTAAACCCGGTGCTGCCATAAGAGTAATATCCAATGACATCCTGCCTAAAAAATAGTTAGTTTACTGGGATGGGAACGGCAAGGATGCTTTCTGTTAAGAGGACTATGATCAAACCTACAGCACTTATTTCACCACTTTCATTGTGTCAAAACAGGTAGATAATTTTTTTGCCAATAAAGAAGGAAAAAAATCAGTGTATGCTAGGTTTCAATCCAAGAATTTTGACGATCACTAAAATTCAGAAGGAATTTAAATTCTTACCTTTCTACGTGATTTTTCTTGAGTGTTTTGAGTAATATATGCAATATATGTTTATGGTAACCAAATAAAATAAGTATAAATAACAAAAAATTTACAATTTTTTCAAGTAAACCCATCTTTTTGATCCAATGTTTTCAACAGTGACACTTACTCTTGGATTGACAAGTATACCGTCATTGCCCCGAGTTCCATGATACACATAGCTGTCCGCTCTCAAACGGGGCTCCACAGTTAACTGGTTAAAGTTGGCAACATATTTCTCCATCCTTAATAATGTGATATCAATTACGATCAACGTCTTACATCATAAATAAGTCCGTCATAATCTTTTATAATATAGCACAAGCAGATTATAAAATGATAAATCTTTTAAGTTGCATAAACTACTTTTAAAGCCAAAATTAGCCTTGGAATCAATTTTAATTAATTAATTATATGAGAATTTAAAAAATTCAAAACTCAATTTAGCAGAATAGATTTTAGTAATGAATATTGGATTAAGTATACATTTCACACTGAAAGAGTTAATTATGCTCAAAAATATTTTCAAGTTGGGTTTTTTGAAGCCTGGGATTAAAATAACTAATCCCAAAATTTAATTTTGTGTGAATTATAATTAAAAAAATTTTTTTCAACACATTTTTTTAAGAATTTAATTCTTAGAAAACTTATATTTTTTGTTTAGGAAATATGTACGTAGAATTTTTTTCTGAATTATAAGTGCTATAAATAAAAAAAAAAATGCAGCTCTCATTTCGGTATGGGGGGAACGTCGTAAGATCGAAGATTTTTGTTGGGTATGCCACCCGGGTCGACAGTAACATCAGATCGGGACACAAATTCGGGGCACGGCTGAGGGCTAGAATTTTACTCCCGTCGTTAGCCTTTTGCGTTGAGCATCATACAAAATGACTGTACGTTTTTTTTGTTCTCCCCCCCAATTTTAAAAGGGGGGTTGAGGGGCCCCCCCACCCCCCCTTCCACCAAATTTACGAGAGGACTTGTGGATCGCCGGCTATTTAATATCCTCAAAATGGTCACTTTTCAATACTTACACAATAAATATAACAACATCTCTAAATAGAAATTTTGTCACAAAATTTCTTCTTCTAAAAGAATTAATAGCGGAAACCCCCCCTTTAAAGATCTGGGGACATTTCAAATCCCATTGTGTTACCCCTGAACTGGGCCTTCTATTTCAAAAAAGGGGAACACTTGAATTTGATTCCCATTCTGATTCAAAACTGGATCCATTTATACACAAAAAACCCTTTAAAATAAAGCAGAAAAAACTTGGGTAAAAATAATCAAAGAGAAAATTCACTAATGCACCAATGAGATTTGAAAAACAAAAAACGTCATTAAATACAAAAAAGAAATGTTTTTTCTTTGAAGATGGAGAGAGACTTTGGGGCCCCATCTGAAAAGAATTTACCCTGTTTCATGACGATAAAACCTAGGGGAGACCGGGGCAAGATATCAAATAGTCTTAAGTTTTTCGTTTTCCGCTAGGTAGCAGGATCAACCGAACCCCGGCTCTCCTATTGGCCGTTCGTTAAACAATAGTATAGAGAGCTGAAATCCAATTTTGTGTTAGTTGTGAAGCTTTGATTGTTACCGCTGCCCGATATAACTTTTATGCAAGTGTAAAAAACTCTGCTACACAACAACTCAAGATATATATTTATCTTTAATATTTATGAGTAACTTAGTTTAAATACTACATATTACCACGAAGAAATGTCAATTAATCGACTTCCTTCATGGAAATGGAAACGAATATTTTTAAACATGCAGTCCAAGGCAAGATAACGAGCTCGTCATCTTGCCCCGTGTTTCGGAATTTATTAAATTATAACTATGTTGTCTATTCTATTAAATCCTGTAACACTTTTTTGTCTGTATTTTAATCTGCTCGACATTGTGCTTGTATTTCTTATGGATCTAAGGGGTGCATCGGATCGAGGAATGAGTCGTTCGAAAGGGGTTGACCACAGGAAGACAGTTTTGTCATCCGCTAACAACTTTATGGTCATTCATCTAGGGCAAACTATCATAGACAAAAATATTGGTGAGCGTTTGAGCACCCTTACTCAAAGGAGCTAAAAGTTGGGAAAAGCCGTTAAGGGTTTGAAAAATGGGGATTGAGACTCATAATCCTCTTGTGTTTAGCGAACATGACTTGGCTGCTTCAAAAGCTAGTGACCATGATGTTGTTGGCGATGAAACTGAGAATAATAGTTCTAATCCTCAGACCCTGGTAATAGAAAACCAACATATAAATCCAGAAGAACCATAACTTATGGCAAATGCTGATTACGATGCACTAAAGAAGCCTGTTAGTGTTTTGTATTTCGAACCATTGCCTAAAGCAACACAATGTGAGAAAAAAAAAAAGAAAAAAGTGAGCTCAAGCATTCTTACAAGCACACCCATCAAAGAAATATTAGAACAAAGGAAAAGCAGAAGGAAGAACAGGAAACTTTAAAAACATAGAAGATAAGCTCGTGAAGCTAAAAAGGGAGTTACAAAACTCAAAAGAAATTCCTGTAGACCTAAGTCTATAAAATCCAGGTCAAACAGTCCAGTTGCATCAACTTCAAAGGATGGTTTATAAGATGTCCTGCTTGTGAAGAGGAATATTGTGACCCTCCAACAGAAGAATCCAGTGCTGTAAATGCCAAGAATGGTGGCATGAGGAATGTTCCAATTATGAAAATGGCATTTTTATTTGTGACTATTGTTAGCTGCACAACTAAACACTTCAACATTACATTACGATGCATTATGCTTAGTTTGATACTCTGTAAGATGTAAAAACACAGTTATCATTTGTTAAACCATGTAACATATTCAAAAGATAAAATCTGTTCAACCTTTCTCAGTGTTGTCATCTTGCCCCAGTACTGGGGCAAGATGATAATTTGTTAAGGTTCTGAAAAAATAAAATTATCCTTTTTTTTTATATGAAAAATTAAATGGTAATGTATTTAATACTACAAGGGACTACTCTAAGAATTCATGTAAAATAATTTTTTTATCCTTTAAAATAAATTAATAAACAACAAAAACTGTTAAAAAGTCATCTTGTCCCGGTCTCCCCTACTAGTATAGAATTCGAAATGAGCATTTTAAGAATAAGTATAATATATATATAAATAAGAAATATAATACGTTTAATACAAAATAAGGATACGTTTGAACGATGAAACGCTGGACGAGCTAAGTTTCTTAAAAGCTTATTTATAGAAACACAAGAAATGAAGAAATGCTTTTTAAATTTTATACGTGCTATTTTTATTTATTTTTATGATAAATTAAGTGTTTTTTTTTCCATTAAAATTAATATTATTTCGAAGTAAATTATTAAATCAAATTAATTAATTAAATCGATTTTTTAACAATATTTTCAGTTTTATTATTCAATTTCAACTATGCTAATGTGTAAGTATTTTTAATAAATAGTCCACACCTAATCCCGGGACCGGCCCGGGATCCATGGATTTGGATAATGTAATCCCGAAATCTCGGGATTACAAACCCTATTTTTAATTAATTCAATTTAAGAGTGGAAAAATGCTTTAAAATGAAACCGAAACCAAAACCATAGCTTAAAGAACTCCAAATATATTAAAAACTAATTTGTTAACAGATCTGTAATTTGGTGGCAAGCTTCTCAATGATATGATCCACAAAAAAATGCGAAAAAAGCTTTTCGGTTAGTATGAAATTTGTAGGGTACTATGTAGTCTTAAATACAACCCTCTTTTAATGTTCGTAAAATACCGATCGGAACTGATCATTTAGGACAAAATCAAATCTCCCGAAAAACAGAGTTACAACAAAATCCTTTTTTTTTTATTTTGAGTTTCTCTAATTACTAAAGGAATGAACACGTGATCTTTCTTGGAATACATCAATGGAATTACACACACAGAAGAAATGAATGGAATTCTAAAAAAATCACTTCTGGCATTGAAAAATTTTAATGGAAGATATAATTGAGTTTTTACTCAGATGACGGATCAAGGTTAAAAAGAAATACCCGTATTTCAATAAAGAATTTTTACACATACTAACTTAAATTTGAGCAGATTATTCAGGAAACACAGAATGGTTTTGTTGAAAAGTTGCTAAACACTGTTAATTAAAACAAGCGTTTTGAAACGTGTATTTTTTGCCAAAGAAAATTTAAAAATCTAAATATATTAATATTCTTATATATTTTTTGTGTGTGATTGAAATCTTGCACTTAAAATAAAGTGAAATGGAATTTTCTTTTTTCTTTCAAGGGAAATAAAATATGTATGAAATTCATAATGTAATATTAGTTGCAAAATTCCTTTAGAGCATAGGATCTCAACGTGGACGATAACGCCCCCTTGTGGGCGTTTGAGGCTTTCAAGGGGCAGTAAAAGACCCAGAGAAAATTCGGGGTTGTTGAGATGGCACAGAGGGGATTCAGCAGATTAACCAAATATAGTCTAAAAAGACAAAAAAAAACGCTGATTATGTACTAACAAAAATAAACTTTGATACTGGTTACCTTATGTTGATTGCATGTATTTAAATAATTTCTATCATGTGTACGAAAGTTCATATATTTCGGTTGTTCGGAAAATGGATGAGAAAATTAAAGATTACATTACATTCAGACCTACATTAAAGCTACACTGTACCCTTTTTCAAAAAATTTTTTGGAAACAAATACATTAAAAATAATTGATGTTTTATATTTAGATTATATTATTAAGCTGATTCTGTAAGT
>BMAV01025673.1:102644-129135 GCA_019973955.1 Trichonephila inaurata madagascariensis | reverse complement strand
AGGGGATTAATAAAATTTATTTGATAAGTGATCTAATTGCGCGATCTGTTTTAAATTAAATTTCTTTTTGGTTTTTATTCTCACTTAATATGTTTGTTGATATTTTAATCTGAAATTTTAAAAAAGTCATATTAAAATTCAAAATTTTCTCATCATTTCGAGAAAATCCCACACCTCTAACTTACGCTGAAACCCCACGATATGGTCATCGAAGGACGACCATGTCGCAAACTGTCCGTCAGGGTACCATAGTTTTCTGCTTCATTAACCCAATTTTGTAACGCCGTCCATATGGCTTTAGCTTCTGCTTTGAAAATTGAAATAATTTCTTTCAGTAAGAAACTCTGTCGAACTTTTTTCTTGGGGATCAAGATTTCTATTGATGTTTGTTTAATACTTTTTGAACCATCTGTTGCTATTATGATGCTGTTATTAAAGTTTGACTGGATGTAATCGATAAACATATTTTGCACTGTAACAACTGGAAGATCATTGTTTTGAAAAGGCAGTTCATGAGTATACATGTTTATTTTCTAATTTTCGAAGATCAGTGGAGGAGGGATCCACTTAAGAATATCCACTTTAGAGATACATAGCTCTTAGAGCAGGTTGATTGTCTTTTGAAAAATACTGATTTCTTTTCTCTATATATATTTATAGAAAATTTCATTAATATCCCCAAATAAACTTGCATTCGGTGACCAGCCCTTTAATGCTAGTTGTTTAGTTAAAAAATTTTGGCAAAGGAAATTATGACGATTATTAATACTGCTATTCATAGATTCTGATTTTAGTAAATCTATCGGAGTGTTTCTTGGGGGGAGACCTAGAGCTAATCGTAAGGCAGCATTATATATCGGTTCTAGTTTCTGTCTGTTGCTACTGCTGGCAAAGGAAAATAATTGACTTCCATAGTCAAAGACAGAGCAGATTGTGTCATTTATAATAGTTAAAAGATGATCAGCTCTTGTTACTATTTTAGGAAAAATAAGCTTTAATGGTATTTAAATCCTTTCTGTCGTAGGTAATTAATTTTATTTCTCAAAGTGATATTGGGGTGGAAGATTACTTCCAGGATTTTAAGACTTCACTTCGGGACTAGGTTTGTCGCATATTTTAAGTAAAGAAGGTTTTCTGCTTCTTTTTCTGGAAAAGTTAATTAAACTGCATTTTTCTGAAGAAGTGAACAATTTCCTTTTTTTACACCAGGCTGAAATATTATTTAAAGATTCTTGCATTTCGCGTATTGTTTTATTCCAATTTGTACCACTATTATATAAAAATATATCGCCTGCGTAAATCAGAATATTGCTGTCATGTTGAATTACAAATATGTCTGCCATATAAATCATAAAGAAGAAAGGACTTAAAATAGAACCCTGAGGTACGCCATAATTATTTTTGATGATTTTCGAAAAGTTGTTCCTCCATTTAATTTGTATTGTTCTCTGATATAAGAAGATTTGAATTCATTGTAGCAATCTACCAGAGTATCCGACTTTTTTCAATTTAGAAATTAAGCCACTTGGCCACACTGTGTGCTGCTTTAATATCTAATGCTATCAAAATAAAATATTCCTTGCATTCTCTATCGAGTATAATATCATGTTGCAATTGGAGAAACGTGTTAATGCTGCTTCTGTGAGGGTAAAAACCATGATGATTTACATGAAAAATTTTATTGTGAAAACTGAAATCTAACATTCTATGTAGGATCATTCTTTCTAATAAATCGGCAATTACTAAGGTAAGTTATATTGGACGGTATGACGCAACTTCCTTGGGATTTTTGTGAGGTTTTATGAAAGGTGAAATAATTGCGTGAGACCAATCTTTTGGAATTTGACTTGAAAACCAACTGTCATTTAAGGATTTCAGAAGTAGATTTATTCCTTTGATGGGGAGATGGTTCATTGTTTGTAGAGAGAATTTATCATGCCCTGGACTGCTGTTCTTTAGATGAGATATATTGCTATTTCTAATTCTTTTAAAAAGAAAGATTTATTAATATCTTGACTATTGTCCGGAATAGACATATTTTGAATACTATCGTTGTTTTGTTTTGCGTAAAATTAAAAGAAACAATTTGCTTGGGATTGTTCGTTTCTTACTACGGTTCCGTTATTCTCAATAATATTAAATGAAGAACAGTTAGGATTTGCTCGATTTTTGATTATCCGAAATTTTAAAAAGAACTTTGAGAGGAGTGATTTTTTTCGCCAGTCCTGTGCCAATAACCTTCTTTACAGGCTTTGATTATTCGCTTAAGTTTTGCCCTTATTTCTTTGTATTTTATCCATTCTTCCTCCTTAAAATTTTTTCTTGCTTTATTAATGAGTTTTTTTTTTCCCTCTCTCTTAAATGCCGACATGCTGCTGTCCACCATGGAGCTCTTGAACTGATCTTTTTCCCCCTAATTGCTGAGATGGGATTTGGGCTTTTTTAATTTCTTCTATGTGATATCCATATTTACACATTTTCAATTAAACTTAAATTTTGTTGAAGAGGATTCGTAAATTTGTTCCAATTTATTTTTTGACTAAAAGTATTTGTTTCTGAGCTGTTTGATCTTTTGTATTTAATGATTATAGGGAAGTGGTCACTTCCAAAATTTTATCGGTATTTGTGAACCAAGATAAATCATAATTTAAATTTAGTGATGATTGAGAAATATCTACAGCTGTAAGAATTCCCGATGAATGGAGATAAGTTGGACTTCTTCACGAAAAAAAAACATTTTGGTTTGCTCTTTTATGAACTACATGAACCTATTTATGTGTACACAATTTATTATTATGATCATTTATTTTTGTCATTTGCATTTATATAATTTTTTCTTATGATTATTTCTAATGTATTTTTATGATTTGCGTACGATTATTTCTAATACATTTTTGGAATTTTCATCTAATTTTTGCTTATGATTATTTCTTATATATTTTTGTGATTTGCCAATACATTTCATTGCCGGATCTATAAATGTTTTGAAAGAATGCCACCTCACATACTGCAAATGAAATGTAGCGTGTCCATTATCATGTTGTGAAATATTAACCAGCTAAAGCTGTGTAATGGTATGCGACTTGCCGTAAAAAAATTAATGAACAATATCATAGAGACAACAATTTTGACAAGACTTACAATGGTGAAGATTTCCTATTTCTCACATTCCTATGATACAAACAGATATTCCCATTTCGATTGGTGTGTGACGTCTTCGATTGGGGTGAACCTCACCCTCCATTCATTCTAAGTTTTATGGCTCCGAACAGGTGTGAGTGACAAGTGCATCTGGAGTAACAGGTGCAAGTGGCCGTGAGGTCATTGTTTATTGTCTGACCTCGGGCAAACGCCGAACACATGATCTAGGAGATTATAATGGTCAAAGAGAGCCGAGACCCTATTGACAATAGGCGAAGCCGGTCTGAAAAGAACAAGGTCGCCATGGCAGGTGTCGACAGAATGAGTTCATGGAACCAATTTGGGACAATGCATAAAATCCAGGTGTTTCACGAGACCACTGTTGCCTTAGTTTCCAGACGGACCAGGAATGTATTTGTGTTTGCCGCACAAATAGCACACGAATGTGGCCCGGGGACGAGGGCGGACTTTTTTGGCCTGCCAATGAGAAGAAACGAGGAGCGTGTTGTGGACCCTCCCCTGGTGTTTAAAAGGGGTATTTTAGGAAACGAGAGACAGAGCCCTGGATGGAGTAAACTGGAGAGGAGCCCTGAAAGAAAAGGGATTGGAGAGAAACGGAAAGAAATAAGAAACGAGGAACGCCGGTGGCGTTGAGAGATGAGCGAGTGCCTTTCGGGAAAAAAAGGATTGAACTCCCGCGAGATAGACTGTCTACACCGGCTTGGCATATTTATTGACTTTTATTATTACTCTCACATTTAGTAACCTATGAAGCAAATAAACACTGTTTTAAATTTAAAGTGAGGCTGTGACGATTTTTCTGTGTTTTGTTATCTACTTACGACGTTACAGCTATATATATATATTAAATTGGAGGTAGCGGTGTAGATCCGGCATTTGAGTAAATAGATGCCCAAATCCTTAGTTTTAGTAAAGTAGAAAAAAATGCCAGCCAAAAGGAATGTGATGAGATGATTTTAATGACGCCGCAATTCTTTTGGAGTGCCTGCTAGAGATGTTTTCCTGAGTCCTCTAGTTGTGAGAAGAGCCGGATACTAGTGTCTTCCCGTTCCTGCCTGATGAATCAACGAGGATTTAAGAGGACCTGTTTGCCCGTTTGTTTTGACGGACGCTTTTCGTTGTCTTTCCCAGTGTCCAGACATCATGTGTTCCTGGCCTGTTTGTGAGGAGTGCGGTTTTAAGAAGTGATTTGAGTGTAAAAAGAGTTCCTGAGCAAGTTCCATGTCTTCGTCTACAAATTTTAAGGTGAGTTCATTGAGATTATTTTCGGGACAGAGCAACAGAGTATTGTTTTGTATGTAAAATTTTGAGATAAGGAATATAAAAGACAAGGTAAAGTTAGTAAGCAAATAAGAGACTAGAAAGATTTTTAAGTTTGTATGAAGTGTATAAATGCGATATTAGTATTGTTGTTTAGATTTGTGAAATTTAGTATAAGGTAGGTAGTTATAATTTTGTAAGTTCTCACAATATTGTGTGTAGGTATTGTGGTTTTAGATTTGGGAAATTTAGTATACAGTAGTTATACTTGCTGGGAGTTGGGTACACTGTTGTGTAGCTTATTGTTTTGGTTTTAGATTTGCGGTTTGTGAAAAAAATAAAGTTAAGCACTGTGTCTAGAGTATTACAGTTTAACTGAGTCTTTGTATATAATTTTTGCATCGATTAAGTTTAGATTCGATTTTGTGTGTATTAGGTGTACCGCGGTGTTTCTGTTAAGAGAAAGAAAAGACGTATTGTTAGAAGTTAAGTGAAAGAATTAGGGTGGAAGTTGATATTACTTTTACCCAAAGATGGAAATTTAAGAAGAGAATTTGTCAAAGTAAATACTATAAATGATGAAGTAGCTAAAATGTCGTTGAGGATATTTTGGAGGAAAACGAAATTAAGGAATTTGAGGAGCGTAGACTGAAGCTTAGGAATTTGAGTTAGAAAGACTAAAAGCTCAACTCAGAAATAAAAGCTAAAAGAAAATGAATTGAAGTCAGGGAATAGGATTAACAATCTCGCAAATGCTTATTGTTTATCAGGAAAACGTACCAAGTAGTGAAGTTAGGGGAACCGGTTAGGTATGTAGCCTACCAACTCGGTAGTTAATAAAAGCGTGAGAACGCCATGTCTTCGTGATTTTGAAAATAAGAATTGTCCCCCCAGAGATGACCTGAACGTTTTCCCCGCCCAGTTAAGAAAGACAGTGAAACAGAAAGAATAACAGGTTTGAGGTTGAGAAAGGGAAAGAAATCAATGTGATAGAATTGGTGATTGTGTAAGGAAAGTGGGCTCCATCGCGGTGTATAGAAAGTGTTAGAGCAGTCGCTTTGTGTGCACAGCGGCAATAAATTCCGATGAAATAGGAGCGACTTTGTAAATCAATGGTATTATAAGAGAATGGGTGAACCCTGAAATTTGATTTGTGGAAATAACTGCGAGGAAAAAAGTTACCATTGTGAAGCTAACGGTGGTGAAAAGTTAGAAGTTAATCATGAAGGTTTTCGCAAACCATACAATGGCTAAGATAGCAGGGCAGTTAAATGGGGAAAAAGAAAACACAGGTAAAGCAGATGTGTGGGGAGGCTTGAGAGGTGAGTTAATGCGTTTGCCTCTCAACCAAAGGAGATTGATAAGAACAGTTTAGAGACGGATAATAGATCTAGCTTTCAGAAATTCAATTTCGAGATATCTACCCTGAAAAAGAGATCGCAGCACCATTTAACGTCTTAATTTAACAAAATTGTACCGTAGGAAGCCGGATTTGGCAAATTTGGTAATGGAGAATAGCTCGGGAAGGAATAGCGAGAGATTCCGGAAATTCTCTATTCGGTAAAAGCTTATTTATGGATTTTAACTTTCAGGGTAAGTTTTAAGGGAAAGTCACAGGGTTTCAAATTACCGCCTGACGAACTATTTCTAAGAATGATTAACACTAAAAGAAAAAGAAGGGTTACCGCCAGAACCCGGACGATTTCCTTAAGGCAGAAGGATATTAATTTAAATACGGGAGTAAAAAAATCAAAAATTTGTTGTACATCCCAAATGTTAATTCGCTACGAGAGAATACAGAATATCTTTTAGATTTAGGTGAACGGAATGGGGCGCAGTTCAACCGTACTCTGCCCGTTGTTTGGTTAGGGTAGTGTTTTATTACCCGTACCCGCGTATTAAAATGTATTAAGTGTGGAATTTGAACTGTGTGACGCGAGCCGAGAGATTTATCTTTTATTGAAAATGAAGGTTTTGTAGAAAGCGAAACAAAAGCGTTACCCGTGTCACTGTACCGGATTTCCAGGGAAGTGGCATTTTCGTCAGTTCTCTCATGATGTTATCCGAAGTATGCCGCATGCGTTACGCCATTTGGTATGTACATTATTAAAGGGAGGGTTAAGTTTGTATGTGCTTTTTCTGGATGTAATTTAACGACACAGATTATGAGATGGTTAGAGCAGATTGATGTATCACGAATGGTTGATATAGACACATTCTGATGCAAATTGGAAAAAATTGTGTAAAGCAGATTGACCTTGTATTAAAAGTGGTTGAGAAGGATTGGGTCGGAAGTCAGATCGACCAAAGGTAGTAAATTAGGAGCCGTCGGAAAATTTGTCTCATACAATATAGACTTAGTAAATTCAATTCCATGAGCCAATGAGGCATGTTAATTATATTCCCAATAAAGTGTTTGATTTTCCTCAATAACTAACGTAAATAGAAGATAACACTCATGAATTGTGATTAACTTGTCATAATGGTTTGGAGAATGCCTTACCATAACCACAATTTAACTTTAATTCAGATGGTCTTGATGTAAACTGCTTAATTTAAAAAAAAATTTTACTGTTGTTTGCAAAGCTTGGAGCTTCATAGTGCTTATTTAATAGCGTTGAAATGGTAGATGGGAAGCAATTTTTGAATTTGTGCTAGGTGTGAATTAATATTTGTATGAGTATGAGTGTTTGTGTGTGTGGAAGGATATATTTGTTATTGAAAATCTTTTGTTTCCTCTTAGTAATGTGTATACTAGATGTTTAGCACAAATTACTGAGCAATTCGGTTTTATTGTAAATTGAAGTGAAATATTACATTTGTTTAACTTTTAAAACCCTAAAATTTAAGGTGTGATGTAATCCTACAGAAAAAGGAAAAAAAAGAACTGTAAGATTTGGGATTTAAGTTTTTGTTGTAAAGTGTATAAGTTTTATATAGAATTTTGGATTTATTTATTTTTCTATACTTTGATTGTATTTGTTACTTGGATTGCTGTCCTGGTCAGTCTCAATGATAAAGACAACCTTTCAGTGTGAATGTTAAGAACTGGACCAACCTGAGGGCCAGAGTGGTCCATGAAATGGACCTTTTCTTAGGGAAAGGAGTTGTGACGTCTTCGATTGGGGTAAAACCCTACCTCCATTCAGTTCTTAAGTTTTGCGCTCCGAACAGGTGTGAGTGACAAGTGCATCTGAGGAACAGGTGCACGGCCGTGAGGTCATTGTTTATTGAATGAGTTCATGGAACTTTCTGTCGTGGAAATTAATTTTATTTCTCAAAGTGATATTGGGGGGGGAAGATTACTTCAGGATTTTAAATTTCCCACTTCGGGACTAGGTTTGTCGCATTTTTTAAGTAAAGAAGGTTTTCTGCTTTTTTTTTTCGGGAAAAAGTTTTTGACTGCATTTTCGAAAAAATGGACAATTTTCCCTTTTTTTACCAGGCTGAAATATTATTTAAAGATTATTGCTTTTCCCTTTTGTTTTTTTCCCAATTTGTACCACTATTATAAAAAAATATATCCCCGTAAATCGAATATGGCTGTCATGTTGAATTACAAATATGTCTGCCATGTAAATCATAAGAAGAAAGGACTTAAAATAGAACCCTAAAGTACGACATAATTATTTTGATGATTTTCGAAAATTTTTCCCCCATTTAATTTGTATTGTTCTCTGATGTGAAGATTTGAATTCATTGTAGCAATCTACCAGGTATCCGACTTTTCAATTTAAAAATTAAGCCACGGCCACACTGTTGCTGCTTTAATATCTAATTATCAAATAAAATTTTCCCCATTCTCTATCGGTAAAATTCATGTTGCAATTGGAGAAACTTTAATGCTGCTTCTGTGGGGGTAAAACCATGATGTTTTAAATGAAAAATTTTTTGTGCAAATCTAACATTCTATGTAGGATCATTCTTTCTAATAAATCGGAAATTACTGAGGTAAGTTATATTGGACGGTATGCCGCAACTTCCTTGGGATTTTTGGGGGTTTTATAAAGGTGAAATAATTGCTGAGACCAATTTTTTGGGGTTTGACTTAAAAACCAACTGTCATTTAAGGTTTCAAAGTAGATTTATTCCTTTGAGGGGGAGATGGTTCATTGTTTGTAGAGAATTTATCATCCCTGGACTGCTGTTTTTTAGATGAGATATATTGCTATTTCAATTCTTTTAAAAAAAGATTTATTAATATCTTGACTATTGTCGGAATAGACTTTTTGAATACTATCGTTGTTTTTTTTTTGCGTAAAATTAAAAAAACAATTTGCTTGGGATTGTTCGTTTTGTTACTAGGGTTTTCCGTTATTCTCAATAATATTAAATGAAGAACAGTTAGGATTTGCTCGATTTTGATTACCCAAAATTTTTAAAAAAGAATTTTGAGAGGGTGTTTTTTTTCGCCAGTCTTTAATAACCTTTTTTCGGTTTTTGATTATTCGCTTAATTTTTTGCGCTTATTTCTTTGTATTTTATCCATTCTTCCCCCTTTAAAATTTTTTTTTCTTGCTTTATTAATAGGTTTTTTTTTTTTTTCCCTCTCTCTCTTAAATGCCGAATCTTGTCCACCATGGAGCTCTTGAACGATTTTTTTTCCCCTAATTGCTGAGATGGGATTTGGGTTTTTTTAACTTCTATGTGATATCCATATTTACACATTTTCAATTAAACTTAAATTTTTTTAAAAGGGGTTTAAATTTTTTCCCAATTTATTTTTGACTAAAGTATTTGTTTCGGTGTTTGATTTTTTTGTATTTAATGATTATAGGGGAAGTGGTCCTTAAAATTTTATCGGTATTTGTGAACCAGATAAATCATAATTTAAATTTAGTGATGATTGAAAATATCTACAGCTGTAAAAATTTCCCCCGATGTGGAAAAAAGTTCGTTTTTTATCGTTTAATAATATTAAGTCATTTTCAATAATTCAATCAAAATTTTTTTCCCAGAAGCGTTGGAATTTTTCGATCCCCATATCATGGTTGAAAAATCCCAATATCAAACTGTGATTATCAATATATGATGCTATCTTTGATAAATTGGACTTCTTCACAAAAAAAAAAATTTTGGGTTTCTCTTTTTGAACTCGAACCTATTTATGTGTACACAATTTATTATTATGATGATTTATTTTGTCATTTGCATTTATATAATTTTTTTTTTATGATTATTTCTAATGTATTTTTTTTGATTTTTCGTACGATTATTTCTAATACATTTTTTTAAATTTTTATCTAATTTTTGCTTATGATTATTTCTTATATATTTTTTTTGATTTGCCAATACATTTCATTGCCGGATCTATAAATGTTTTGAAGAATCCCCCCACATACTGCATTTGAAATGTAGCTGTCCTTATCATGTTGTAAAATATTAACCAGCTAAACTGTGTAATGGATCGACTTGCCTAAAAAATTTAAAAAAATATCATAGAGACAACAATTTTTACAAGACTTACAATGGTGAAATTTCCTTTCTCACATTCCCATATGATACAAACAGATATTCCCCTTTCGTTGGTGTGTGACGTCTTCGATTGGGGGGAACCTCACCCCCCATTCATTCTAAGTTTTTTGGTGAACGTGTCGTGACAAGTGCATCTGGGTAACAGGTGCACGTGGCCGTGGTCATTGTTTATTGTCTGACCTCGGGAAAACCCGGGAAAACATGATCTAGGAGATTATAATGGTCAAAAAAGGAGACCTATTGATAATAGGCGAAGCTGGTCTGAAAAAAACAAGGTCGCCATGGCAGGTGTCGACAGAATGTTTATGGAACCAATTTGGGACAATGCATAAAATCCAGGTGTTTTACGGACCACTGCCCCTTAGTTTCAGACGGACCAGGAATGTATTTTGTTTGCCGCACAAATAGCATACGAAAAATGGCCCGGGGGCGAGGGGGGACTTTTCCCGAATGAGGGAAAAAACGAGGGCGTGTTGTGGATTGACCTTGTATTAAAGTGGTTGAGAAGGATTGGGGCGGAAGTCAGATCGACCAAAAGGTAAATTAGGGTCGGAAAATTTGTTCCATGTACATAATATAGACTTAGTAAATTCATTGCATGAGCTAATGAGGTATGTTAATTATATTCCCAATAAAGTGTTTGATTTTCCTCAATAACTAACGTAATAGAAGATAACACCATGAATTGTGATTAACTTGTCATAATGGTTGTGAGAATGCCTACCGATAACCACAATTTAACTTAATTCAGATGGTCTTGATGTAAACTGCTTAATTTAAAAAAAAATTTTACTGTTGTTTGCAAAGCTTGGAGTTTATAGGTGTTTAATAACGTTGAAATTAGTAGATGGGAATAAGCAATTCTTTGAATTTGTGCTAGGTGTGAATTAATATTTGTATGAGTATGAGTGTTTGTGTGTGTAGGTGGAAGGATATTATTTGTTATTGAAAATCTTTTGTGTCTCTTAGTAATGTGTATACTCTCAGATGTTTAGCACAATTGATTGAGCAATTTGATGTATTAGAATTAGTGAAATATTATGATTTGGTTTAACTTCTTTAAAACCCTAAAAATTTAAGGTGTGATGTAACTTACAGAAAAGCAAAAAGAATCCACAAGATTTGGGATTTAAGTTTTTGTTGTAAAGTGTATGTTTTATAGAATTTTGGATTTATTTATTTTTCTATACTTTTGATTGTATTTGTTACTTGGATTGCTGTCCTGGTCAGTCTCAATGATAAGACAACCTTTCAGTGTGAAATGTTAAGAACTGGACCAACCTGAGGCCAGAGCGGTCCAGTGAAATGGACCTTTTCAGGGGAAAGGAATTGTGACGTCTTCGATTGGGGTGAACCTCACCCTCCATTCATTCTAAGTTTTATGGCTCCGAACAGGTGTGAGTGACAAGTGCATCTGGAGTAACAGGTGCACGTGGCCGTGAGGTCATTGTTTATTGAATGAGTTCATGGAACCAATTTGGGGCAATGCATAAAATCCAGGTGTTTCATGAGACGACTGTCGCCTTAGTTTCCAGACGGACCAGGAATGTATTTGTGTTTGCCGCACAAATAGTACACGAATGTGGCCCGGGGACGAGGGCGGACTTTTGTGGCCTGCCAATGAGAAGAAACGAGGGGCGTGTTGTGGACCCGACCCTGGTGTTTAAAATGGGTTTTTTTAGGAGACGAGAGATAGAGCCCTGGATGGAGTAAACTGGAGACAGGAAAAGGAGAGGAACGGAAAGAAATAAGAAACGAGGAACGCCGGTGGCGTTGAGCGGAGTGCCTTTCAGGAAAAAGGATTGAACTCCTGCGAGATAGACTGTCAGCACCGGCTTGGCATATTTATTGGACTTTATTACTTCACATTTAGTAATCTATGAAGCAAATAAATATTGTTTTAAATTTAAAATGAGGCTGTGACGATTTTTCTGTGTTTGTTATCTACTCACGACGTTACAGGTGTTTGCAATCACTATCAATAAAGCTCAGGGGCAATCTTTAGAATTGTGTGGTTTAGATTTAGAGACAGATTACTTCTGTCTTAGACAATTATATGCAGCATCTTCTCTAGTAGGCAAACCAGACAATATATATATACCTACTCCGTAAACGGAAAAACAAAGAATGTTGCCTAAACGGAAGCATGATAAAATTAACCCTTTGCCCTGAAGGACTCCAGGATAGAATCATTTCCAATGTGTGTGTATTTTGACTGTTTAAGACAGTTTTTCGTTGTTTAAATTAATGTAATTTTCTCCAGTTTTGGGTTGTTTATCATTTTTTGTCCATTACTATTGTGAGTTTCTCAACTCCTCATTCTCGTATGCTTTACATTGCGATCTGCGCGTGCGCGAGACCTCCAGCAATTGCGAATAGTGCTTACTCGCGCAGACACCTAAGATGCAATCTGCGCATATGGTTGTATTTTGTTTTCTTATGTAACTGTTGTTTTATTTGTGTAATTTTGTTCTGTAATTTATCGTTCGCCTACTCTCTGGGGGGATACTCTGTAGAGTTTCTCAACTCCTCATTCTCGTATGCTTTACATTGCGATCTGCGCGTACGCGAGACCTCCAGCAGTTGCGAATAGTGCTTACTCGCGCAGGCACCTAAGATGCAATCTGCGCATGCGTCAGCTTTTCAACTCTGGCGACCCCGCGCATTCAATTCATTCCGACTTCACACTTCCCTGGCAGCACACGCGTCCCTCCGAGAGCAGTTACCGAACATGAAATAAAGCAAGTCATCTAAATCTGAAAACATCGCCTCTTTCATTAATCATTCTGTCTCCCACTCTATTTTATGAACCTTTTTATGTATTTTGGCATTTAATTTATTATTAAGATTATTTCTGATTTATTTTTGTGATTTGAATTTCATTAATTTTGGCTTATGATTGTTTCTTATGTATTTTTGTGATATACATTTATTTTTGTTCATGAATATTTCTTATATATTTTTATGAGGTGCATTTATTTTGGCTTATGATTATTTATCATATATATTTTGGGGATTTGCAATGCATTTTATTGTTTGGTTGAATCTTTAAATGTTTTGAAAGCACCCAGTTCTTTTCATGTTTTGAAACTCAAACCAATTTTAAGTTCTCAGACGTCCATTTCTTTAATGAAAACAGGCTGCCCATTAAGAAAATTATGCCCAATATACGATTCCCAATTGGCTGAATGGACAAGCTCTTTTCCTTTTCCATTTATCCAGACTGAGCCACAGCAACAAATGGCAGGGTACAGCAAGTTTATTAATACATTTCAACTACCATAAACAAAAAAAGATCCCACAACTCATTACACACCCATTTTGCCATTGCCTAAATCTAGTTCTGTAAATAGTAACAACAAATATTAAGTTTCAAACTCAAGATCAAGTACATAATTACTTTACCAGAAAGAAAACGAAACAATACCTGAAAGACTAAAAAAGTAACAAGATTATGATTACTATCAGAATTTTAAGTACACTCATGGACAAAAAAATTAGCACACCAAGAAGGAGTCGTCAAAATGAAACGAAATTTTACATACGTAATGACTACTTTGATATAAGTAAATAATTAGAAAATCAAAGAAAAAGGATCATTTATTTCAGAGAAAAAGGAAAAAGTATGGAGGATTTAATACCCTTTTAAACCCCCATTAGCGCGAATGCACGATGGGATACGATCGGGCATTGAGGCATACAAGTTCTGTATGATGTCTTGAGACATTTCGTTCCATATTTGCTGCAACCTTGCCTTTAGTTCGTTCAAACTCGTGGGATGCCCAACTCGCCGCGTCCCAAATGATCTTAGATATACTCCATTGGGGAGACCAATCTGAGGATCGGGAACGGCAAGGATAAATAGTAAAAGTGCGGAGACAGTCTTGTGACACCCTCTCCGTGTGAGGCCGAGCATTGTCTTGTTGAAAAATCTCTTCCGGGAGCCGTTGCATGAGTGGCAACACATGTGATTGCAGAATGTCCTGGACATACCGCTAGGCTGTCATGGTGCCACACATCAATACTAGCTGTGACCGTGTGTTGTAGGCAATGGCACCCCATACTATCACACCAGCTGTGGGAGCGGTGTGTCGCTGTAAAGCAAAGGCAGGATTGAGGCGTTCACTACGGGGTCTCCACACACGAACACGATTGTCATCAATGCTGAGATTGAATCTGGATTCGTCGCTAACGACCTGGTTCCATTCCGCTGCAGTCCTGTTTCCTCGTGCGCGGCACCACTCCAAACGGAGGCGTCGGTGGGTGGGCGTCCCAAATGTCCTTCAGCCAGGCGCCTTTGTATAGTTCGAGAAGACACAGGGGCCCCTAGTAAAGGTGCTACCTGTGCCTGGATGGAGGTCGATGAAGAAGTTTGCTGTACACGTGCATTTCTTACGATATGGCAGTCTTCTCGAAGACTGGTCTGTCGAGGGCGTCCTGACCTGGTCTTCGTGTAAATGACATCTCTCGGATCCACTGGTCCCAACTCAATCAAAGCGTTCTAACTGACGAGCTACTCGCCTAACTGATCACCCAACTTCCATCATGCCGATGATTCTCCCCCTCTCAAACTGCGACAGCTGCTCATATTGTCTTCGAAAACGGCGTAATGGCATGTCTACCTCAGCTCTTGCTTTGTAAACGATTCAGCACACTCAAATAAGCTTTGGTTACCTGTTTTATACGCCACGGAGAACGACGTTAAACGTCCTCTACCCGCTATACGTAATGCGCAATCACGCTGCATTTCTATGTACCTTCATGTCAAGTTTCGTTACGATCCCGCAATTATTTCTTGGTGAGCTTATTTTATTTTATTTATTTATTTATTTTGTCTATGGGCGTATTTACAATTATACATATTCTGAGAACATTTTTTTTAAAAATAAAATTAATTCAAACCTTTTTATTTGTAACAATTTCAGCATGTAAATAGTTCTTCAAACACTTACAATATACTATAAAATATGAAATATAATTAATATTCATCTTATGTAATAATTTCCAATAATTTATTTAATGTAATATCTCTAGAAAAATGTGCTTTCCCTTAGTACTTTTAACTATTTATATTATAATGAATAAATTTTTTCACACACAATGATACATCTAAGAGAGAAATCTGATTAAATAATTACAATATATGAATTGCACTGTGTGTGTGGGAGGGGGGAAGAGGATTAGGTTTTAAAGCAATGAAAAAAATAAAGAATCTTCCTTTAATATCAAAAGTGACATATTGCACTCTAAGTAATTCAGGAAGTATAGTCTGAAATGGAAACTAATTTAAAGGTATAAAACATACAATGAATATGATAAAAGCATAATGATGGCTTTCTGTGAGCGAGTGAATATTAACGTTGCACAGTACAATCCACAGTCTATTCCCCTCAGAACTTGAATTCAAATGCAAACAGATTATTGACTAATTTCTTAGCAGTGAAAGAGTGGTCAACCTTCAATGGATCCCTTCCAATGCAGCATTCATGGAAATGAACAAGCTAACAAGTTGGTCAAAGAGGCTTCGACATTGCATCCACCTTGTCTACCGATTCTTAGAAATGCCAAGCGACTTTTCAGGGATAAATATCATCAGAAAAGAATATCTACTCTTAAAGAACTGGCTGTTGTTAAATCTTGGTCTTGTCTACTCGATGGCCAGAGACGTGCTCAACTTTCTGTCCTACGCAGGGTGGACGGAGTGGCATGTTTTAAAGTCATCCCCGGACATTAATTATCTGCAGGCCCATCTGTTTAAGATTGGCCTGGCTAATTCTCTGCCTTTCCCTCTCTGTAAATCCGTGCCAATGAGTGGGGAGCATCTATTTAATTAAACCTCTCTTCATGTTCTCTCGCAAGACAACTATGGAGTTCTCCCTCCTGCTAGAGCAACATCTGCTTTGTACTGGACTGCAAGACGCCAGTACAGTGTAAATTTTTTTTAAAAAAAGTTCTGAATGCATTATTAGTGCTTTATTGAACACGGAAATTAAAGATCTTTACAACAAATGTTTGATGGAAAGAAATTTGTCCAGAATGTAATAATGGATGCCTTCCGCCACAGACACTGCGTTTTCTGAAATCAGTGGTGTACACAAGGATGCAATTTGGGGATAAAAACTCTTCCCATAGATAAACAATTTTTAAAATTTAGCATAAAAATTGCACCTACATGCTTTTGTCTATGTTTATTTACAAATATAACCCCTCCCATGAAAGTAATCCATGTATGCCACTATCTTAAATCATAGCACTGACACACAGAAGTAGTTGAGAGGACTTTTATGGATATAAACACAGAAAGCAATGATGAATTGATGATAACCAAACCTATAAATGAGGATAATTTGATTGGCTTAGTAACACATTAGCAAAAAAGAGATTGAGGGAGAAATTTCTCGATTAATCTATTGTTTAATTTCAGAAAGCCTTAAAATTTGATGAAAATCTGTAAAATCATTTTGATAAAAACATCTCCATGAGATGCAAAGATTTGCTTCACTGAGTACCCACAATTATTTTAAAAAAAAACATGCATAACAAACCTCTCTTTCCAAAGGAGTTAAAAATTTGAAACTATTTAGAAAGGAATTGATCCACTAAATAGGTCATTAAGAAAAGAAAAAAAATCTTCATTGGGTTCGAGCTTGGTGGGTGTAGATACATTGGTACTTACATACTGCACAGTAGACCAATTTTGTCAATCAAAAAACATTGCCAAATACTGTTATCATTATTATTATCATTGCGTCTGAGCATGCACAGGAATGGTTATCCACTACTAGCTACATACTGTGGTATTTGGTTGAATATTTATATGTATGTATTCACAGATTTTTTTTTATCCACAATGAAGAAAGTGATTTTGATTCATCTTATCATAAGCAAATTAGTCAGTAATATATATAAATAATTAATATAATTTAATATTTTTAGTATGAAGTTTTTAATATCCATTGAGGCCCTTTTTATAAACCCCTATATTTATATGCCATTAAGAAAGACATGAATATGTATTTATGTTGAATATATAAACATTTTATGATTACTATGTATAATATTTCAAAGTTAGTATATCGAGGAAAATGTAAAGATAATTAACTTATATATATAATATTAAATATATATACAAGCAAATACATAATCTAAAAACTAATACCAATGAATTTGGAACACTTTTTTAAACTACTTTTCAAATTAAATAAAATTCTTTACTTCATCTCGTACAGTTTTCT
Organism: Trichonephila inaurata madagascariensis; assembly: GCA_019973955.1. Classification (NCBI taxonomy): domain Eukaryota; kingdom Metazoa; phylum Arthropoda; class Arachnida; order Araneae; family Nephilidae; genus Trichonephila; species Trichonephila inaurata. The sequence goes on along the minus strand of BMAV01025673.1, from coordinate 112,003 downwards.
GATAACGTGGAATATATCACTGATTACAACCTATTTTTTTTACATGTTTTTTGTAAGTTATATCTACCATGAAAAAGAGATGTTAAAGAATACATAAATCATTTTAATTCTTTTGTAATAAATATCTTTTCATATTAAGGCAAACATATATATGTGTATTTAGTTATATATGAAAATACATATCACAATAATACTTCAAGAATTATTTTTTACAGATCGATTTGTATAAAAATGAACAAAATTTTAATAGTACTCTTAAAATCAAGCTTTCAATTTGTGACAGGCTCACGCGTCTTTTCTTTAACATAACCTCTGGGTTCTTTGGCGGCCAAGATTAATAGCAACTCTTTTCCAACCAAAACCCAAGAAGCGAAATGTGAACAAGAAACGCAAGATAGCTTTTAAAATAACAGAAGTTTCAGTAAGTGGAATGGCAATTTTGGGGAATGGTATGTGTGATAGAGAATAGTGTGAATTGACAGCCAATCGTGAAGTTACCTGGAAAACCAGCCATTAATACAAGGTGTATACCATTGCACGCGCACCCAGACGTTTCCACATAAAGACTGAATCTAAGTTTGGATTAAGGTAGGACTGATTATTTGATATTAGGACTTGTAATATTATTAGAAGTGAGTGTAGGCGGATAAAATAATTATAACTTAGAGAAAGTGGTCTAAATTATGCGATTCGGTTTAACTATTATTGTGTGTTTGTTCATTATAGATTCTCACTTATTTAAATTTATCTAAATTGTTAGACATTTAAGTTCTATTCTTAATAAAGACATATTAAGAATCAAAAATGTCTTATTCCTTTTGCAAACCCTACACCTCTAGCACACGCTGACAATCAAAGATACGGTCACCAAAGGGAGGTGGTATCACAAATTCTTTCTTTATTCTTTGAAATTTCTTTAGTTAACAATTTAAATGAAGTAACTCTTGGTCTTAACTAACAATAACATGGACAGTTTAACCATTTAAAAACATCTTTCAAAATCTAAGAAAACTATTTATATCACTACAAACTAAACAAACCCTTTTAGCAGGCAATTATGGTGCATGGTTAAGGTGGTGGTGCAGGTCAAGTGCACTTCAAATTATTGTATTAACATAAATTGAGCTGCAAGTTCCAACATTTCTAGCCATTCCTTTTTCTCTATCAATGTTATCAACAAACTGGTGAATTTTATTTGCTCCACTAACCAAGTGCAGATTCAGGTAGATTCTCTGTCAATTTCTGCTTGTCTTGCCCCTTTGAATTTGTGATCATATAAGACTTTTTGTTTACGCTTAAACTTTTTTGAGATTTTTAAATATTCAAAAATTACTTAAATGAGAAATTATCAAAGCCTTGATGATATAAAATTGTTGAAAACAAAGTGAACCTCACAGGTAAAAGAAAAAATCCACAGTGAAAGATTTAATTTTCCTGAGAAATAGTGATTCACAAAAACACACTCAAAAAAAGACATGTATAATGTCTAGGAATAACATGAGATATTGCTCTTTTATAAAGGGAGCTTATCAATGTGAATTTTCCTAATTTGCCATAGAAAATCCAATCCAATAATATTAAGAAATTTAAATTGATTTCAATACATTTAATACTTTTAAAAAGTGAGTTATTAGTAAAAGTTTAATACAAAATATATTTCAACAAATAAATTTAAACTGTATAAAATTCCATCATAACTTAACTAATTTAAATAAAAGAACTACTGGTCTCAACTAACAATAACATAAATATTTGAAACCATTCTAAAAAAAATTTAAAATCTAAGAAAAATTATTATGTTACTGCAAATAAACACATTCTAACTTGCATAAAATTTTAGAATTCAATTTTTAATAATATTGTCAACTTAAAACTTTTTTAGGAGACGCAAATAAAAAACAAGGTACTTGAACTTCATATATTATACAATTTATTTTAAAGACAATTCACAATTAAAAAAAACCAGATAGAATACATTTATGAACATAAAAATAAATCCATGATATTTTTCTATCCCTTCAGCACACTTTTGAAAAAAAAAAAAAAAAAACAACTAAAAATTTACTGTACTTCATTCATGGAAAATATTTTAAGCATGTAGATGTAAATATGAATTTTAAAAACTGTAATCAGTTTTCTTTTATAATCAAAAGCACAATAGAGTACACAATTGAGACTTGTTAACTTATAAAAGAAAACAATACAAAGATTTCTTTAAAATATTTTCGATGAAATTATGCAAAGAAATGAATAAATAAATATTTGAAAAAATATTTCTATATATATATATATATATATAAAAACTATTCAATATCCAATTATGAACTAAAATTTTTTTTAAATGTTTTAAAAGAGATAAATTTATCAAAATTTACCACTAAATTTGAAACTGAAAGAGTTAAATCTATGCAATTAAGTGTAGATGCTTACAAAAATTTCACATCAAAATTATTTTTTAATTTAACATATTTTTAGAATAGTGATAAACTAAATAATTTAATCTTTTAAATTCATAATTAGTGTTTTATAAATATTAGCATCATATGCATAAAATATGCATGTTTATACTTACAGTACAGAAAGAATGAAATACAGAGAGTATTTTGATTTGATTTTTCCCTTTGAAGCTTAGTGTGGGCTATTGTTGGTTGCCCCTTTAATTTTGAACCTTGTAGAAATGTCATGGACAACACCTGATCCCTGGCACCTTGCTACCCAAATTTCAACACATACAAATAAAAAGGACTGTAAACATTGGCACACAGCATAAGTCAAGTCGAAATAAAAGGATTTATAGAAAAACTTAAAATTTTTTTTTAGATTTATTTTGACAAAAAATTTTTTAGAATGAATCCTTTCAAGGTATATTTAGTGAAGAATTTCCAACTATAGAAGAGCACATATCAAGAAGTTACATATCAGTTAATTTATAAAAGTTGAGTATACATAAATTGGAATACTATTGTATACAAAATTGGTTTTAGCCACATAACAGTTGGTAAATAAATTTATGATTTCACACCAAAGAAAATTTTATAACAATTTTAAAAGTACAATGTGCATATTAAAAAAATTCAATAGCTTTTAAATTTTTAACTTTGTCAGCTACAGATCTGGATGGTAAAGAGAATTTATCTAATAATATATTTCAAAAGCAATATTCTTCTTAGGCTGCTTAAAAAAATTAAAACAAAATAAAAATGTTTTGTTCATTTAAATAATCAAATAGAGCAAAATTCATGATTTAAAGTTTTTGTAAAAAGTTACAGATAACAATTCAGGCATAATAAGATTTTACTATGTCATAAGTTTCATTAAAGGCAAAAAAAAAAAAGTAAAAGAGTATGATGGAGAACTTTAAAATACTGAAATAATAAAAAATAATTTAGCCTTTGCTTTGCTTATAATTTATAACGAAATATGATTTGAATAATAACTATTACATATTTAAGACAGAAAAATAAGTTAATAACTACAACATCAATATACAAAATTTTAATGAAATAATCTTTAAAATATAAACAATGATTTTTTAAAAAAAAAAACAAATTTATAATTTAATAATTTGCCCAATAAAAAAATAAAAATAGTATTACAAATTAGCATACAGTTTCTTAGCTAAGTGGAAAAAAAATGAATATATAGAGTAAAACCCATTGAGAGAATTATTAGAGAATACCAGTTACTCATGAAATTAAGTTTTGGCTTGATTTCCTGTAAAATAATGCAATACAAATTTTAATAATTTCTTATCAAAACAAATGAAATTAATTATAATTAATATTTTACAATCCGAATTTATAACAAATGAGACATTAAAAATATTTACTAAAACAACCAACAGAAAAATTTCTCATTTTTTCCTAAGAATTTCAAATGTGTTCTATGTTTAAAGAACATAATTTAATTAAATTTCCACTATAAAGTTTAAAATAAATCTACTTTTTCATAAAGAATTAAATACATTAACATACAAGATTTATATACCTTCAATATCAATTTCTACAGATTCAGTAAACCATTAAAGCAGTAAAATATAACTATACAGAAAAAGTATATAATTTATGGTAAAAATTAAGCATATCAATTAAAAAAACAATAATCCTCAACCAGATTATTTTAATTGTTGTATATTTCACCATATTATCTGCATATTTATGTTTTTTTTTGTACAACCGATATACTTCTAGACCTAAAACCCTAAAATGTACTAAAAGAGTGGTTAGGAGGTAAAAGAATTATTACAAAAGGCTAAACGCATCCTGCAAAGCATGAAATTAAATCTGACATAATTCAACAATCATTTAAAAAACGTTATATTTTTAATGATCTAAAAGGAAGACAAAATGATTATTTGTTTATGGATCAAAATAGCTGTGAATATACAGTGGGCCACAAAAGTGTTCGTACACTTGCAATTTCTTATAAAATTTAATGTTTTCGACTAATAAAAATTAATATATTGTAATTGTAATTTTTTTTAATGATATCTGCAACTTGTTCTTAATGGAATGACATAATTTTTTAAAAATAGTATAACTATTTTTTAAAAAAATTAATAATCAAAAAGCTACTAAAAAATTACGCCACAAAAGTCTTCGTACACTTAACAAAAATCTCAACATAGCTTTAAATATTGTATTTCTTTCTTAATTTAGTACTTAGTACGATATCTTTTAGTGTCCACAACAACTTTTAAGCTTCTTCGTATAGATTTAATCAATTTCTTGTAATTTCTGCATCGATTTTCCTCCATTCTTCTGTGATTATTGTTTTTACTTCACATATTGTATTTATTTGTCATGTTTTTTTTTTTTTTTTACATCAAAATCTCCCCAAATATGTTCTACTAGGCTAAACAAAGTGATCGAGGAGGTGTTTTCATAATTTGGGGACAGAGACACCAGTGGCGTATATTGAGCGCAATGCGATTGGCTACATTATCCTGTTAAAAAATTAACTCATCTCCAATATCCAAATTTCGGGCGGATAATTTAAAATTTCTCTTTAAAATATTTAAATAGAGCACATGATTCACAATACCATCAAAAAATACCAAATTACCTAATTTTGAGGTCAATTTGCACCCCCATGCCAGAGCACCTTCACTTCCATGCTGAAGCATGGAGGTGGAGTCCTTGTTCCACATAAATTCATGGGATTAAACTCCTTATTTTTTCATTTACAAGCTATTATAAGCCCATCAGAACCAAAAATGTTGAATTATCTGCCATACCAATCAATTTCGAATTTTCTGAAACATAATCCCAAGAATCTAGTTGGATAAATAAAACATGGAGGTTTACGTGTTCTTGCGTGGGGGTGTAAATCGACCGCAGAATTAGATAATTTGGTATTTTTTGTTGATATTGTGAATCATGAGCTCTATTTAAATATTTTAAAGAGAAATTTTAAATTATTCGCCCAAAGTATGGATATTGGAAAAGATTTCATTTTTAATAGTGACACAAAGTGCACTCCTCTCAATGTACGCCCACTGTATATAAAAAAGAAATTGGATGGAGTGAGCTGAATAAATAACAGGAATAAATATGATAAACTTTTATACCTAAAAAGATATGTTCATCAAGTATGTCAATTCCTTTGAATTAACAGTATTTGGATGCATGCAGATGCCAAATATTTCCATATTCATCTTTTAATTTTAAAGCTATAATTTTTTATATCTGGCATATAACACACACCTGTAAATTTTGATGTTATTTTTTGTGTTAAATGTGTGTGTCAAAAACTCTTATGAATAATTTTATTTGCTTTATAAGTTATAAAAATCTTATATGGAATCAAGAAAGACAAGTCTATAGGAAAAAGTTAGAAAGAGAAAGAAAAGGGAAATGATAACATGAAGGAGCTGAAACGTATTTCTTAAGATAACAATTTCTAATAATTAATGAAATAGACTACTTAAAAAATATATCTTGTTTTATGAACTAGCTAAATTACACCCATAAAGATAAATCATAATGAATTTTCAATTGCTTAGAAATGTTAATAAAAAAAAGATTAGAGGTGCATATTAAAATAATATTTTCAAAGAAAATGTGTTATATATAGATATATATATCTATATAACACACATTAAAAATACAAGTGTTTTTTAATTTCCATCTACGTGTTCCAATATTATTTGTATTACACTTTTGTATTGTCTCAAATAATTTTAACATAAATGTATTAAATGTTTCATATAGAAGGTTTTGGTATTTGAAATTTTGAATATTATCTCATTGAAGGAAATATTCAATATTTTTCAGTCAGAAAAAACTTTCCTATACATATTTTCTATAGGAAATAATTGCTTTGCTTGAAATATATTCATTTTTTGATGAAGTTTTCTTAATAGTTTGAAATAAAGAACTATCCAGACAACGTCGAACTAGAAACCCTACTGGAAGACGATCAGCATACTTTTTACCAGATTCTGTACTTATTCGTGCAGTAAGTTTCTATCCAATATTAATTGTATTCCTAACCTCTCCTTGTATTGGATAAATATACAAAACTGGATCTTTGCTTAATATCTATATTTTATTATGTTACAAAGCCTTGAATTGCTGATTTTTGACTTAATCTTACTGGCATAGAATCTAAAACAAACAGATTTTCTCATTATAAAACAAAATATGCTGATACTAGACATACTCATTATAATAAATATATCATTCTTCCTCAAACATGTACATTAAGTTTATAAAAATTTACATTTAAATTTTATTTAACTTTTGATGTGAATATATTAATCATAACATTAATTTGCATTTACACAAATGGAAGAGAATGTACAACTTAAAACATATTTTAGTTAAAATATAAGAAAACAAGAAATAGCGACATATAAATTTCTTCCAGAATAACTTGAATATCAGAAAAAATTATGACAAAGATATTCAAATACAAATAGTTGCAAAACAATACATACCTTCTTTAATCAATTAAAATTCTAGAATTAAAAAAATACACAAAAAATGTTCTTTCCAAAAATGCAAAAAAATTAATTTTTATATTGTGGTTTAAATTAATACATTAACTCCATAAGAAAGAATTAGATAACATATAACACAAATTTAATTAAATTGGTCATGATCAAATATTACCAATATCCACTATGCTTATATATAAATGAATTTTTGTGGAATATTAAAAGAAAAAATTATAATAATACTATTCATTATTTCACACACCTGCTTTTTCATTTGAAAATGACCAACATTTAAAAAAAGGCTACGCAAGAAACAATTTCAAAATGCTCACAAAGTCAAAGTTTCTAAATTTTTTCAAGTTGCAAACCTTTATAAAAATGCTGCATTTAAAAACAATGGTGTAAATATTGGAAACCTAACTATTTTGTACGTCATGAGTATAAAAATGTTTTTTCAAATTACTACTTAGAGAGAATGCTTTGTTACATATTTCACAAACATGAGGCTTTTCCTTGGAATGGATAAGCAAATGTTCTTTTAAGCTACTACTGCGAGTAAAAGCTTTGTTTCATACTTCACAAATATAAGGCTTTTTCTTAGTATGAATGCTCAAATATAGTTTGAGTGTACTACTGTGTGAGAAACCTCAGTTGCATACTTTACAAACATGAGGCTATTCTTTCGTATGACTACGCAAATGGGATTTTAAATTACCTTTTTGAGAAAAAGCTTTATCGCATACTTCACAAACATGAGACTTTTCTTTGGTATGAATAAGTAAATGAGAACTTAAAGTACCTTTTTGAGCGAAAGCTTTGTTGCATAATTCACAAACATGAGGTTTTTCCTTCGTATGAATGCGCAAATGTAGCGTTAACGTACTACTTTGCGAGAAAGCTTTGTTGCATTCTTCACAAACATATGGCTTTTCCTTGTTATGGATACGCAAATGCTCTTTTAAGATACTACTGCGAGAAAAAGCTTTGTTGCATACTTCACAAACATAAGGCTTTTCCTTAGTATGAATGCGCAAATGTAGTTTATATGTACTACTGTGTGAGAAACCTTTGTTGCATACTTCACAAACATGAGGCTTTTCCTTGTTATGGATACGCAAATGTTCTTTTAAGGTATAACTGCGAGAAAAAGCTTTGTTGCAAATTTCACACACATAAGGCTTTTCATTAGTATGAATACGCAAATGTAGTTTTAAATTAGCACTATGAGAGAAATCTTTGTTACATACTTCACAAACATGAGTCTTTTCCTTGGTATGAATAAGCAAATGGGAACTTAAATGACTTCTCCGAGAAAAAGCCCTGTTGCATACTTCACAAACATGAAGCTTTTCCTTGGTATGAATAAGCAAATGGGAGCTTAAATGACCTTTTTGAGCAAAAGTCCTGTTGCATACTTCACAAACATGAGGCTTTTCTTTCGTATGAATAAGTAAATGTCTTTCTAAAGAGCTCTTATTAGAGAACGACGACATGCATATTTCGCAAACACAAGACAGTTGGTTAGAAGGAATTGTCAAATTCTCATTTCTATACTGAGTCCACATGCTAAATTCGCAAGAGGAAGTCTTTTCACACAGTCTTGGCTAAGTAAATCTTTATTTCATACCCGTCAAATATAAAATCCACATTGCAATTTTGTTGGAGATTACGTTTTATATTTATGTCTGTATAATAAGAGATTGTTTTCATTGATTTACATCTAAGAATGAAATTGAAACGTACTTTTGTTCTTAAAAAGCTAGGCAAAAAATAAGCACGGCAGGAAATCACTTCTTTAATTGAGATTGATTGATTGAAATGTTGAAGGGGATCTATACTCCGTTTCACCTTAAGTTGGCAGCGCTGGGAAGGGTACGCGGACCAAATCACAGCCGCTATAGGGTTACTCTAGGAGAAGAGTGTGACTATAACAAATAAAATTCTCCATATTTGGCGAGCAAAAAAATTACTCTTGAAAAATTTGTTCATTAATTTTTCAAGGGTTTTTTTTTTTAAATAATAGTATAAGCCCCTTTTTTTATCGAGATATTTAAGGGTTTGCGTTTCAATATGTTTAAAAATATTGATTGATTAACTAGCAAAAATTTTCTCGAATAAAATCTCAATAGTTCTCAACATGTTGATTGTATTTTTTTTTTTAATGAAAAAATACGGTTATAAATGGACTAAATTCATGTGACGTCACGATCACATGATTCCTGTGAGCTCTTGCGCACGTGCATACGGCGTCATTTGTTTACGACTATTTTGCTCTTAAACTCGTATAGTTATAATTATTCTTTTTTTACGTTCAGAAATGACATACTGTGCTGCATATGGATTTTTTTTAAAAAAGGTTTTTAGCTTTAAAAACAAAGTGACTTATGCCAATTTAAAAAACAAAAACAACTCAATTACT
>BMAV01025673.1:63328-83045 GCA_019973955.1 Trichonephila inaurata madagascariensis | reverse complement strand
GGGGATTACATTAACATCGCACTATAAAGTAACAAAAGGGTTGTTGGCGAAAGAATGCGTAATTCTGAGCCTCGGTCAAGTGATGAGGATGACACATGAACTGGCAACCCCCTTTCCTAGCTACCACACCACAACAACGGGGAAACATTGAGCATCTACAGATTTAATGTACATAGGCCTTCTCTACACGGTGGGAACCCGCTACATTCTGGCATCGAGTTCTTGACAATAATCACTAAGTTACCGCAGCCACTTTTAAGAATAAAAGAAAATTATAAATTTTTTTTTAAAATAAAATTTAAAAGCATACGTAGAAAACACAGACGATTTAGAGTTTCAAAACATTTAATTAAACATTGTATTTTGTATCTACTAGCATAAAATGAAGAGTAAAATAAATAAATAACAATAAAACACTTTATACTAAGTTTGTTAATATATAGCTTTCATATAATTATGTTTAGCAGAAAAAAAAAATTATTTGATGACTTAATGAATGAGTTTTAAACTTTATTCTTCAAGATACTGGGATGAATAATTTCATGAAGAAACTCTGCAAAAAAAAAAAAAAAAAACCAAAAATTTAATGGGGAAAAAAAAAAAATGTTAATTTTAAAAATGAACACTAAGAATTAATTTTTTTTCTTAGAATATGTAAAGAAATGTTTGAGTCCTCAAATAATATAAATTTGATTATTATGAAGCTTAGAAAGGAAGTGTCATCTCAAAAATTTAAAATAGCATATTATTTTCTTATGAATATATGCATATTAAAAAATTAATTAGAAATATCTGATTTTTTTCTTTTTTTTTTTTGATAATAAAATTTAAAATGTTGCTGATATTTCTAAGTATTAATAATCAAGAGAAAAAAGGATTCTGATTGGTACACACAGAGTTAAGTATAAAAACTTTTATGAATTGCTCTCATCTTTGCATCCTATCCACAAAATTCAATGGAACTTTAGTACCTAGATATTACTTATGACAACACACACATTAAAAGTGGTATGCTATATATGATATTTTACAATAAAAAAAGCTTACCACAATAAAACAATTTTAAAAAAAAACTTTTTTTTTTAAAAAAAAAATTACTTTTAGAAAATTTATTTTTTTTACTTTTCATCCTTATTTTAAGTTCTGAAATTAACCAAAAGATATTAATCATATTTTTATTGGCTGTAGTTTATAAGCAAATCTAAATTTAATGCTATCATTTTTTAAAAATTGGCTATAATCTCTGAAAAAATTTAAACCATGTTGATTAAAACATTCATTCTTGTTTTAAAAGGAGAAAATTTAACACACAATAAAACAAAGTTAAACATATTCTTTTTACCAACATTTTCACACTCTAAAATTTCACAGTTGATATAATGTTCAATCTTTAGTAATAATAAAATATTCTTAAAATAATTTTCTAAATTTTTGAGATTTACAAGTTTTTAAATGTTTATTAACTTTTATCAGAAAAAACAATGAATTAAGGAACACAAAAATTTTGACACCTCATCATTGTTTGAATGCAAATTCTGTTTTAATTTTTACATAAATATTTAAACTATGTCAATTATAATTTTTAGTATATTTGTAGTTATACATGGTTCAAATACGGAAATATAAATTGTTCTAAATGAAAATCACTCATTTGCTTTGAAAAGAACGCTTACATCTTATACTTATTTAGAAAAAATATTTTGCACATTAAATCTTACTGTGTTCATAAAATTTTATGTACGCAGATGTATATAAAAATATTTTATTAAATAATTCAAGAACTTTAATAAAGTTTTTCTTAATATGATACAATAATAAAAACCATGTAGGATTATAAGGAAAAACGAAATTTCACACACAAACAGACATTAGAAAATTCTAGGTTTTTTTTTTTTGTTTAATTTATTTTATAAAAAATGCTAAAATTTTGGTATGTTAATTATATAAATATAGTTATATGTTTCCTGTTCAGTCAAGTGGTGCAGATAAGAATATCATTTTTTACATTTACCCCTTTCAATAAATCTGCTCTTCTAAGCGTCGTGATGTTTCGGTTGTTAAGAGTTTTAAATGGATATTTCTGGATTTATTTTCATCTTATTTACTATCTGGAGCAGAAATGAGTTTTCTTATACTATTCACTAACTTATGTGATATCAACAACTTTTGGTAAATTGCTATTTTTTTGAAAAAGTATAAACGAAAAAAGAGAAAAGTAATGAAAAATGTGAAATATATAAAATACCGTACTGCAAGTATATATTCACTTCCAAGTTATATCTTTTAACTATTACATCGAAAAAACTCAGTATGAAATAATCTTTTTGTTGAGTATAATTAATCAGCTATGAATAAATATAACGGAGGAAAATTCAGTAAAGTATTTGAATGTTTCGAAAAACACGAGTGATTATCTCCTTTAGAAATTAAGATAATGAGAGAGATAAAACAAATAATATATTTAGAATAATAAGATACATGAAATTTCTGGATTAGATAAATAATTACTTTCCTTAGTATATCAAAAAATTAAAACTACGTGTAATTTGACATTTATGTCTTGTATTTGTATAATTAACCTTCGTATTTAAATGATAATAATTCTTTGCTTTGAAAAAAAAAAAAAAAAAAACTGAAATATTTAATTTAATTGAGAAAGACCCCATTAAATCTGATTTTGATTAAAAATTTTTTTTCAAAGTGAATTCGAGAAATCGTTAAAACTACTGCTGAAACTACCTTGGTAATATTTCCAGAAAACATGAGCTTGAAACGATTATCAGAAATGCTGTATTACTACACGGAGATTTTCCCGCGAGAAGAAATGTTTCGCATATGGTTACTGCAAACCGGTTCCTCCCAAGGATACGCCTTGGCGATCCACCTTTGGCTAGAAAAGAAGGATTTGGTGGTGGAAAATCCCACCCCCCGTTTTAAAAGATTTCCCGTCTTTTCTTCATGCTTTAGGGAATTTTTTCAATTTCATTTGATGTTACTATTGAAATACAAATGGCAAAATTAAAATTTTCTTACATGTATTTTGGGTTTGCTTGGAACTGTTTATGTAGATTTAAGCAAAATATTAGTCACCTATCCGGTATAGTGGTTAGTGATGCTGGCTGTGTTGCCGTAGGGTCTGGGTTCGAATCTCGGGTAAGACAAGGATGTTTGTGTTGTAATCCTTCTCTTTGTGATGTGTGCTTCATGCTTACTTCTGTGTAAGCTCCCGTGTGATATTTTCTGGTGCACAGGGTTATAAATGTTCTCAATAATGAAAATATTGAACCCTTTATTTTGTATTCAATAGCTTTTTAAGATTTCAGTTCTTTGTAACAATCTGATAGGTTTTTGTCACCCAATGCTTACAGTTTTGCTTATATATTATAAAAGTATTTTTCTGGAAATTAATTGTATGCTTAATTGATTTGCCTGTTTAGTAAGCGAAGATTGTAGTAATTTTTTTAATCATACCTTCAGATTGATAAAGTCAGCTCAAATCTTTTTACTTCAATTAACGTTAGTACACCCAACTGTTTTTTTTTTATCGACGTGGTAGATTTGTTTCTTAGAAAACCGTGAAAAAAATTTTAATAATGAAATTCTTACTTACTCCAGAGAATCGAGCTCAACCAAAGGGCTTAGAGCTGCATCCGACCCTCCGAGAAGTATTTTATTTTCAAATTAAACAAAAAAACATGTACAAAAAGGTCCTGAATGAGAGACCCTCCTTCAAAATTCCCGAGAACCGGGGGAAGAATATAGCAAAAATCAATGTTACATATTTATAAAACAAACACAACTCATTTTTAGTACAAAAAAAAAGTTAACTTAGTGTTTTGAATGTAATTAAAACCTTGACCACCAGTTTCATTTGATAGAGTTATAATTTCAGACCTCAACAACTGGTTTTTGTACTCCAAAAAACTACCACTTTGATACATGCAGCGAAAATCATTCTCCAACGAGCATTCAAAATCGATTAGCACAACTGTTTAATAGCGAAAGAAGCATGTGTGTGTAATGCAATCCATAATCGTTAGCTTTCTCCATGCTTCCACAACAGTCAAATGTCTTTATTCCATGGGTTTACATTGAAACATTTGTATTATGTGGTGCATTTTTAATGGTGCTATAATACTCTGATAATACTGGAAATTTCACCATTGAATTAAAAAAAAAATTAGCTTGAACATCAATTTTTAGAAATTTATTGAAATTATTTATTGCATCCTACAAACTGAACACATTAATACAAAATGCAAGTACACTGAAGAACGAAGTGCTATTGTGTACAAAATAAAGGAAAAAGTGATTATAAAAAAATCAGGTATTCTCCGAAACTCTAGAATACAAAGTAAAAAAATCCATGAAGTAGATCAAGTCACTCGCATTTATGTGGGCATAAACCGACCATCTTCTGATTAAAATTAGAATGGAAAAAAAGAGGAATTTGGGCTAAAACAAAATTTGTGTAAAAAAGTATATTTGTGAACCGTGTCATTTCAAAATTGTGTAAAAAAAAAGAGTTGGGTGTATTGTATTTCCAAGCTTGGGTTATCTGCCTTAGATAATTTTTTTTATGTATTAAGTACCAATTTAACTTCAGTATGCTATTAAGTTTTCCAGGAAATAGTTAAAATTTCTCAAAATTTAAGTAATAACATTAGACGCTGCCAAAGATCTGCTTGGCGTGATTTTAAAATCATGTCAAAAACGAGTAGCGTACTAATATAAAATTTTCTGTGCCAATTTATTTTTCTCCAGTAATTCTAAATTAAATTTTTATATAATTCTTATTATTTGGAGGTTACATTTTTTTTTTTGTCCACCATTTACCTCAAATCAGAAGACATAGCCAAATGTCGTCCAATAATGGGAAATCGTTCTATAACTGTTTGAATAAAATAATATTTTTCTGCACTTGGATACGGATTTTTCTGCCAAATAGTTGTTAAGTTTTCTAAGAGTTGGGGCGGTAACATATTATACTGATTAAAAAGGATCTATATGGTGGGATTTCAGAATTTCATTTGATGTTACTCTGAAATACAAATGGCTAAATTGAGATTTTATGATGTATATTTTGTGTTTGTTTTGAACTGTTTATGGTTTTTTCATCAAAATATTGAACCTTATTTTGTTTTTGATAGCTTTTTAAATAGAAATTTGTTATAACTAGCTGTATCCAGCCAGACGTTGCTGTGGCTCAGTCTGGTTGAAAAGAAAAAGCACACAGTTCTAATATCTTTAACCATTTGCCCTTAAGGTATGATTTTTTTTATTAAGGAAAAAAAACGAGCAGTACACTGCCACACGTTCTTGTGGCTCAGTCTGGTTTAAAACAAAAGGAATAAGAAAGCATATATTTCTGATATATTTTACCGTTTGCACATGAGGTATGATTTTTTTATAAAAAAAAATATGTATAACTATATGCATAAACAAAACTTTTCTAACCGATTTCATTAGTTACTTGTTAATGAAATACTGTTGCAATTATAATGGTTTGAATTTGTCCTTTTGCTATGAAACTATAATTATTTACATTAGCTCAATAGTGGAGGCCTCAATGTGCATTAAATTGTCTTCTTTTCAGTGAAGAAGCTCTTGCGGTTTAGAAACAATGAACTTTTTTTCCCGATAGTAATTCCGCAGTGCACTGCGAAAAACCGATATTCGAAACTGTGTACAATATACTCACTTATGAATACGTCACAAACTCAAAATAACTCCGATGCAAACATACTCAAATTTGAGAATAGCGTATTTTCATCTTTGGCAACGTGTACGTACTCAAAATTGAAAACATCATTTACTCATTTTTGAATCTGTTACTGGATCAAATTTGAGAATACAACAGCAAAATAAGTGTGTAATGCACTCATTAATGAGTCTTTATGGGTCAAATATGAGTATGTATGATATTTATTTTCGATACTGTTGTATCCAATATTAATTTCTAACATAAAAATATACATCAAATCAAATGTAAAGGGATCTAAATATGTGTGATACTTAAGTTGTAAATTTCATTCTTTCCATCTTATATGTTATTTAATTTACATTTTATGAAGTTTTTACCACTTAACTTCGAAAATCTAAATTCTTTTTGCACTTCTTGTGTTTCAAAAAGGTACCTGCGTACCATCGTAAAAGTGCTAACGTTCAAGATAATTCGCCATGTCTAGTACGCGCTGCATTAACAATTATGTACTTCTATGAGATCATAAACTATTATTTTTGACCTTATACCTCAAATCTTTGAAAATAACAAAAATAGATTCGATGCAATAGTTAAACAAATGTGTAAGCAATTTGGCTCATTAAAAGTTATATTTATATTTCTATAGAAGCAATATGTCATCTCTTTAAAATCCTATACAAACAGAAAATTGACTTTTATTTAAAATCAGTCTTTCAATAAGTATCTTGGAAACATTATTCATTAAGAATGGTCTTGGAAACATTACGATGAATAACAGACATTTCATATTAACAATTTCTAAACATAAAGTAAGAAAGGCGTAGTTTTTTTACATATTATGTAACATGAAAAGAAAAAAAAACTTCTAAAACTTAGAAACCCTACTAAAATAAGTTTCATTAGGCCCCCATGTGAGTATGTATTTTTTTATCAATTGTTTTGTTTAAAAAAATCGATATATACACAACCTCTGCTCTCAACACTCATCAACCGAGCTACCGGGACTCGATTTTAATCCATCTAGGTAGAAATAAAAATGCATTGTAATATATGTTACAAATCAAGCTCACTTTTATATTAACTGATTTTATATTCTGTTACCAAAGGAAATAAATATTGTAGTTTTTAAGTGAATGTTTTTTTTTTAAATCAAAAATTAAAATATTTAAAACGTTTAGTCCTTAGAAGAATGTAGAAACAACTAAAACAGTAGATTTTTACATTAACAAAACATTTAAAATGCACAAATTTTTAACCAACCGGAAAAAGTTTTTAGAGAAGTTTTCAGCGCCCATTCAGAAAAAAAAATGATATCTAAGGACCAGTCGAACCATAATCTAGCCATTTTACTAGTGTACAGCATTTTTTTAATGATTCACTGTAAACAAGAAAAATAAAACTAACCAAATCATATTTTGGAAATTGTACACATACATGTCAGACATTAAAAAAGACAAAAGAATACAAGTGTGATTTTTGAAACATGCCGCTATAAGTCATTTTTTATTGAATTTTCTTATAAACACTATCCATAATCAATATTATCGTCAATTCCATTTTTATTTGTACAGCAGCATATGTTTTTATGTAATATACATCAAATAATTTTAAATATAGGAAAATCTAATGTGTAAAGGAACATATAGTTAAACAGATTTTTTTATAATTTTTATCAAATCAATAGCATGTCTTATTAAATATAAGTGAAAATGCCTTTCAAACAGTGTTTCAAATAAATTACATGTTAGCATACATGAGTATCTAAATTATATACTGAAAAATTTATAGATAGCTGGTTCTGAGAGGAATCTTAAAAGTTTCCTCGTTAGAGTAAAATCTCTGCAAATGTTGTTCGTAATTACAGGGCCGATCCTAGGGTATCGGCCGCCTTCGTGCAAACACCTAATGTGCCGCCCCCCTAGAGAACTTTTCATATTTTGACTAATACTTAACGCTGACGTTAAAAACTTATCTACTTATATAAAAATAAAAAGTAAAACACATTAATAATAACTCAAATAAAATTTGAAGTGCAAAACTTCATTTTTTGGCCAGGTAATGAGTTATAATAGCGACAAAATACTTTAACAAAATAATAAACTAACAAAAATATAACCTTTTAAAATAAAAATAAACATTTTATAAATGGAAAACAACAGATTTTATTCAAAAAATGCAATCTTATAAAAATAAATACTAAGGCACAAATCTCGTGAAACAAAAAGTATATAAATCAGTTCTTCTACTAAGACTAAATAATAAATTATACCGTAAAATCCGGTGTATAACGCGCACTTTTAATTCAAAAAATAAGATCGAAATTTAAGGGAGCGCGTTATACGCCGGGTATAAAAAAAAGAGAGCTTTAAAAATAAAAAAAGATGAGCATAGAAAAAAATCAGACTTTTACATATATCGAAATACTGTTTCTGTGAAAGAAATAACATTTCTTATAAACTTAAAAAAAGTGTTGTAATTCTGAAAGTACACTATTTTTTACTAAAGTTTGGAATAATACTCGAATAAAGGACTTCAAAACATAAGATCATTGCGCACATGTATTTCAGGTTTCTTCGTAAAAAAGGGTGTGCGTGTTATACGGCGAATATGTGTAAGGGCACGTTATACGCCGGATTTTACTGTAATTATAAAATAACTTTTCTGGCTTTCTGAGAAGCAAATTTGTTAACAGTTTTGGTTAAATTAATTTTTTCTGAGATTTCGGATTCAATTGAGATTATGGCCACTGAAAGCCTTTCTTGTGTCATATTATTTCTCAAGTAATTTTTAATGATTTTTACTTTACTGAAACTTCTTTCACCGGAAGCTACAGAAACAGGTAAGGTTAAAAAAATTCTTAATGCTAGAGCGAAAGTGGGAAAACAGGGAATAAGATCATTTTTTACTATAATTTCTAACATCTAAATTGGCTGTTTTTTACCAGGAAAAATATCTTTGAATGAAGTTATTTCATCGAAGAGCTGTATACCGTCTTTATATTATTTTGGAATTTCTTTTTTATTTTCTCTTATAGTTCCAGCAATAGGTTTTTTTCTTTCTTCAAAAGTTCATTTGAAAGTGGATAAGATGTGTACCAGTTATCTCCTTTAAAGTTACGTTCTTCCCAAATGTTTATGTGTCTATACAAATAAATAATTTATTTCCAACTGTGTCTCCCTCTTCTAAATCTGGATCGATTTCAGTTGAGGAATCATACTTGCTGTTATACTCTTCATCATTTGATTCTTCCTCCTCATAATCAAGAACAGAGTTTCTTCATCCGAAAATACTGTTGTACTATATCTGTTAAATACTGTACCTATTAAATTACTTAAAAACACATTTCTTCATCATAACTACAATAGAACGCCATAGCACAAGGAAGATTTAAAACGTGCTCATGCATTCAGAACTGTAACAACGATTTACGCGCAGGGTATGACATACCCGAAGAGGCGGTATCCAAAAATATATATTTAGAATTTGCCTACAAGCTAAGACCCTTCAAAGGATATAACAGCTACACGAGAAACTATCAATTTTCCAAAAAAGGCTTAGAAGGAGCATCGTAAGAGGTAGACGGTGGGTATGATATACCCTGAGCGGGAAGTCTCTGGTTAAAACTGAGAAAGATTTCTGACCTGATGCATTCTATATCGGTATAGTTAAAAATATTTTTAAAAGTATCTCTACATTAGGGAAAGTCGAGAAAACTTCGATGCTTGCACAAAGCCTCGGGTCTGCCCGAGGACCGATTTCCGATTCCGAGTCATATAATTTATTTCTCTGTAGCAGTGTGGAAGGAGTTTCTGTGAATGCCTGAAAATAAAGTTATAAATTTTGGATTAAAAAATAACTAAATTCTTTTTTAATCGAATCTGAATTTTCAAACTTTTTAAAGTTTTCTATTTATTATTGCAAACTGTAAATTTTTTCCATGAAATATTTAGAAAATTAAAATAATAATCTTAAGCTTTTTAATTTATTTCCAAACTCTCAAAAAATTACATTTCATCTTTTTTTCAAATTTTCTGACTGAATTATGAAATTTTGAATTTAATACAAACATATTTTGTTCAATTCTCTTATTCTTTATATAAATCATAGTTTCATTTCTAGAACAAAACGTAGCTTGACTTCCAGATTACTTATTCAAAATTATTAAAATATCTCCACCACAAGTAAATTTTCAAAAATTCTAAGGTATTTTTTAAAAAAAACTAGAAACACTATCACAATACCCTGAATTTGTAAAGTTTCTAAATATAAGTTAATAAAACATTATTATTATATTTGTTTTATATATAACTTGTTAGACATATTATTAGACTGCGGTTTTGGAATCGCTGCAAAAAATTTTTTTGCTTCCAATAGTTTTCAATCCAAGATGGTGGTCTTGCACTAAGAACTCAACATGTAAATAATTTAGTAGAATAGCTTATTCCTGACAAAAGAGAAATTACATTAATTTTAAAAGAAGTAAAAATGTTAAGTACTATTATTATAGAAAACCAGTTAGAAAAATATGAGTACCAGGATTTAAAGAAATAGAACACAAGGTATTTCAAAATGCAGGGAAAAGAAGCAGAAAAAAAATAATAACTGTTAGACTAAAGAAACTTTAAACCAAAAAAGAAATCACTATCAGGATGTAAAAAGATTAACGGTGAAATGTTATGAATCTGATTCCTTAAATATATTATTAATGAATTCGAGGGATGTGAATATATTGAAAATATAATTCGAATAATTTTCAATATATCCAAAAATTCCAAGTTTTAATTGTGTGAATTTTATTGACCAGAATGTTTAAAAATGCATTTATTAAAAATAAAGTTGAAGTAAAATTACAATTTGCTGTCAGTGAAAAAAGAATTATTTCTGATACATTTTCTATCGTGGCCATGCAAATTTGCATTGTAAACATCTGCAATAAAACATACAGCCGTCAAATTATTTAACTTGTCTATAAACTATTTTTATTTTGCTGCTATGCGTATCACTTTTCATATGATGGCGAAAATAAGCAAATTCTCAAGCTAGAAAAGGAATTAAAAAAAAAAAACCTTATTAGAAAACAAAGACAGAAAGTGCTAATTTGGTAATCCTTTTAATCCATAAAAATTTAAAGCGGAGTGGCAATATCCTTTTAATAAAAGATATTCGTACTCACCAATAATATTTGAAATATCCTTTGATGAATAAACGACAGAAGACTAAAACTACAATCTAGACAACGGGAAGCATGGAAATGTTTAAGTTTGTGAAAAAAAATCTACTTAAAATCGTCTGAAATTAATAAGGATACTGCAGTAAATATAAATCAATAAACAATTCATTTTAACATCCTAGAATAATAATATCAAACAATATACACAATAAATAATAAAATAAAATTACAAAAGAGAATAAAATTAAAAAATAATGGATGGCAATCACAGAACCAAATTTAAATGTATTGGTAACCGTATTGTAATGTTATCGCCCAACTTGACAATTGTTAACAACACTTGGTACGTAGTGTACCGATATCAAATTAGAACATTAATTTCAATACTCAAAAACTGAAAATGACAAGCTGTCTCCTTTCCCCTCCAACCTTAAATGTAAAAAAAAAAAAAAAAAAAATGTTATTTATGGATGGTTTCTATACCTGTCTTGTTTTTCTGCTTTTGTAATTCCGTGGAAGAAAACTTGATATTAAAAGTTGACAAGTATAATTGAATATGAATAAGTAGTATGACAATTTTCTGAGATACAAGTCTCTTTCGCTTTTTCTGCACTGAAACAATCAAGGGACAGCTTTAGGAATTAGTTTTCAACGTCTCATTATCTAAAAAGAAGAAACTTTCTTCATTTATGCTTTAATCTGTTAAAAAAATATTTATGTCAATAAATATATTTTTCCAGCTAATACAGTAGAAATAAAAACACCAAAATTTTGATCTAAGTGAAAAAATGCAAAACCTATAATTGGAAAAAGAATGGCTTGTTTTATTATTATGGTGCTTCCTGTAAGTCAGACTGAACAGATTTCTTGCGTGTTTCGGCTCATGTGCAACATACCTGCATACAGAAGTTTTTGTACCAAAGCTTTATTAATTTTTGGTACTTACATATCATCGCAACTGTTTTGGCGAGATTATATGAAATGAAGAAGCACATGGTTGTGTCAAAAAAAATTTAGCATGTACAACATATGGAAAATCAGGGTTGCCCCAACTTCGCAAATTATTTTGAATGTTGACATTGTTGCGATAATGTGTAAGTACCTAAGTTTTCTCTAAGCCATTCAGGACCAACAGATTTTCGCTGTTAAGTCTAACTCCATTTCAACTGCTGTAATAAAATACGCCAAAATGTATGGTTTATAATCATTCCAAATCCAGATAACACCGACTCAGAAAGGGGGAAATAAAATCTCACATACTTTTCTGAAGTGATCACATACATGTTATCATGGTTCTAAATGGATAAATAAATAAAAGCGTAAAATAGATTTAATTGGGTTAAATATCAAGAATCTGATATACATCTCATTCATTTTCATCCAAATAAACAAAACACTGGTTACATTAAACGTGTGTTTAAACCAGAAGATCAATATGTTGCGAATTAAAACGTACTTTGACTGGGCTTGTGTCTTTATTATTATAAAAAATATCAGATTAATAAGGTTTTTAGAAATATCACAATAGTTTTTAATCAAAGCGAAGTATTATAGTCATGAAAGTATAGCCTTTCTGCAGTGGCATAACGTACACCCCATATTGCGGGGGGGGGGAGCACAGGGTCCTAGTGAGCCCAAAGCCTGACAGCGGCCAAGTACCTACCTTTTGTAAAATTCAACTTGGGGGCCTAAATGTTCTCTGTTGCGCCACTGCCTTTCTGCACTATGTTATAAGATAAATCGGTACTTATAGATATTATGGCAGATTTCTTGCGTGTTTCCACTCAAATACAACATACCTGCATACTGAAAATTTTGTAACAAAGCTGTGTTAATTTTTGGAACTTACATATTATCGTAACAGTTTGGGCGAGATTATATAAAACGAAGCCCGTGGTATGAAATGAAGCAAGTATTATGGTCATGACAGTATAGCCTTTCTGCAGTGGTGTAACATACAGCCCCATATTGCGGTAAGAGGGCCCAGAGTCCTAGGGGGCCCAAAGCCTGACAGCCGCCAAGTACCTACCCTTTCTAAAATCCAACTTGGAGGCCCAAATGTTCTAACTTATGCCACTGCCTTTCTGCACTATGTTATAAGATAAATCTGTACTTACATATTATAGCAACAGCGTTCAAGATAACTTGCCAAGTTGGCAGTATCAATTTTTTATGTGGGTTATGCGCTGAATTGGCAATCATCTATTTCTTTTCATATAATGTTACCAAAAGGCTGTGATGATATGTAAGTACTGTGATAAATCTAATTTAAATAATGCAGATCAATTATTAATAAGACAAAGTATCCATTAAATATTAGTAGTTAAGTAGATTTAATTTTTATACTTAATGTCTAATACCGAAAAGTAAAAAAAAAACATTCATGAAATATATTATGTTCAATTTTACTAACTAATTTTACTTATTCTGTAATTTCTGTTCAGTTACTTTTGATTCTTTCAATATTCGAAAATGAGAGTGAAAGGAATCATAAAATAAGAGTATTGAAATTGTTGAAGCTCTTAAATAATTTCTTCATGGGAACTTTTAAGACATTTACATAACTTAATTAATAAGCTAAAAAGCACTTTTTAAAATTTTCAAGAAATTAGTCTCCTAAAAGATTCATAATTGTCAACAAAAACTTATATAGTAAAATTCAAATAAATCCTGAATCTTTTTGGTATTCATTAGGATAAAATGGGTTGTCTAAAGTTGCATTTATTCCTACATTCAAGGCACCTTCTACTAACAGTGATAATTGATAAAAACTTAATACCATGTTCAGTCAATTGTTAAAACCATATTGATACTGAAACATGCTAATGCTACAATTCATACAAGCACATATTACTGCAAAACAATAGTTTTATTTATGTAACGTAATGGTCATTCGTTGACCACCTTTCAAAGCAGAATTTAAAATGGAGTGTTTTAGTAGTTGGCTATGTGTAATGACATAGATCAAGCTTTTCACTTTTGTGTTAAAAGTGTAGAATAGGGAGCCTTTTGGATTCGGCGACCTTAATCGATCACCAAACAACTTAATTAAATGCATTACTGATTACTTTATAAATATTTTTTTTATTTCTCATTAATATTTGTTTATTTTCATTGTAAAATTCCACTTTGTAATTTCTCTTAGCACCGATCGCTTAATTAAGTTGCTTGGCGCCTAATTTCGGTTGCTAAAAAATTATCTTCACCAAAGCCTCCCTCTTTTCCCCAATTCTACACTTAAACCCAGAGTGGGTTTAAAAGAATGTTGCTTACAAATGAATTTAGTTTTGACTTGAATAAATTAAACAATATGACTTATGAATCAAGTAAACTGCTTTTTAAATTATTCGCCAAAATAAAGTAAACATCACATTTGCCATATCACTTAATTGGCAGTCAACTATACAGAGAGTGTAATTAGTAATTTTACCAACTTATTTAACTTATATTAAAAACAAATCATGTACTTTTAGTTTTACAAATAAGAGAAAATCAGTTAAGTAAATAACAACAAAGAATCGAGTACTCATTTTAATGTGTGTTCCTCCGCGTGTAGCATGGTAGATATGAAATATAGTTCGGAAGATTTAAGAGAATTAAATTTGTTGTTGAACCCCAATTTTCAAAGTATGTAGCCAGCATATTAAAAGAATTTCTGTAATCCTGAATATGTTTTTTAATTTGTCCGAGAGCATTAATTAACATTTTGGGAGGTTTTGAATACATGTAACGAATCAAATTCGATCAAGCCATGCGGTCAAATCTGGTACAAACATACTCATTTCAAAACGAGTATGTCTACGTGCTCATTTTTGAGTGTCTTTTTTCTCCGTGTGTGCATTCAATTCATCCTTGCCATCCCCGAATACTCTAGAACACACAACAAATAATTGTCCATATGAGTAGCAATCCGTGTCTAGACCTGAGCTGCTCAATTTTAAACTGGACCCTGAACTTTGTTGATAATGATTGCAAATGCCAGTCAAATTTAGAATTGCAAAAACCTTCAATCTTTATCAAGAATTTGTCGTAGATTTCTGCTATGAAATCCATGTTCATATTTAAATTTTCCTTGCGTATTCAACAAAAAAATATCTTCAGCTATGTGATTTATATTTCTAACCTAACTCTGTTGGAGATGAAGGAAAGCAGGCAGCCAGTTTCTAATTGCAAACAATGCACACATTTTATTTAGTTGTAACTCGGGTCATTAATTATATATATTATTATGATTTTAATTATTGGTGACATTTTCAACATAGGTGATAATTATTTTGTGCTACAATGCGTTGGTATTTATCTGCGTCTTTTATTGCAGTGTTGATTTTATGCGAGTATATTTTAATCATCATTTTTCGTTTAGTTTTTTAACTGCTTTTCTTAATTCTCAGTGCAATTGACGGAAAAATTGAACTCTTTCAATTAATTTTCATTTGACTTCAAATTATATAATGAAATTGACCTCTTTGGAGTGATTTGTTTGAATCGTATGAAATATTCTGTTCCTCATTTCATTGAAATCGGGCTGTGTTGGTTGATTTATGTTTGAAGTTAAATATTTTGTTTGCATTTTTTTTTTTTTTTAGTTTCTCCCCTTCTTTTAATCCCTGTATTTTTTTTTTAAAATTTTTTTTGCAATTTCATACGTTTTTGTTTTAACTTTTCCTTTTTTTAAGTGCATTCAATTGGCTTTAGTACATAAAAATAATGCGTTGCACAAGATCCAAATCATCATACTCGCCTAGGAAAAGCAATGTGAGGAGTAATTGCACATCAAACAAAGGAAGAACAGGCATCAGTAAACGAGCAAACCAGAAAAGGTATGACTCAAATATTCGCTCAGGAAACAACAGAGCAATGTGCAGCCAGACTTGACGATGCACGCTTCTGAGCACAGCATTTGCATTTTGCAGCATCAGATCAGCTCTGTTCTCAACAAAAGGAACATAGTATGACTGAAAAATGTCAACGAGAAACAGCATCAAACATGAATTTGTGCAAAGCAATAACAAAATTACAGCCACCTTGCATTCAGTACAACCCAGCTGAGGGTTATGGTTTGAGCCAGGATATTCTCATCGGCACAATGATTGAAGTGTGTCCTATTTGCAAAGCTCTGAAATTTAAAGGAGAAGCAAAAGGAATGTGTTGTACTACAGGTAAAATTAAAGTGCCCCAACTTGAAGAATCACCAAAGACATTAAAAACTTTGCTTGCCAGATATACTGTGGAATCAAAGCATTTCCTATCTAACATCAAGAAATACAATTCACGTTTCCAATAAACATCGTTTGTAATAGAAATTGTAACAATTCATGCCAACTTTCAAAATGAAAGGACAAATTTATCATAAAGCTGACTCCCTACATCTATTCACAGATAATCAACATAAATTAATACAAATATACTATGAGTGATGGTAAGGATGAATTGAATGGATTCTGTGGAATTTCTACTGGCATAAAATGTCCACTGTTTCTAAACTACAAAAGCTTCTTCACCGAAAAAACCCAATTTAATGCGTTTAAGCCTCCATTATGGAGACAACATAAATAATTTTAAATTCATAATACAAGGACAAAAACAAACTGTAATAAATCATGTATTCCATTAACAACGGAAATCTGTTTAAAAAAGTTTTGTTTATGCATATTTATACATTTTTTTTTAGAAAAAGAATCCTACTTTAAGTGCAAATGCCAAGAATCATACTTAACTGCAAATGGTTAAAAATGTTAGAAATGTGTTCTTTCTCATTCCTTTTTTTAACCATACTGAGCCAGAGCAACGCGTGGCAGGGTACAGCTAGTTAATTATAAATTTCATAAGGCCTTAAAATTCGAAATATTCTGCATGAATAATTGTTAGATAGGTCTTCCTTCTGGAGAACAATTTATTGAAAACATTATGTATAAATTGGACCGTTACACGAAACATGGCTACTAAAATAAAAAGAAAAAAAAATTCTAATAAATTTTTGTTCTGAATTTTTAAAAAATTTTCTCTTTTTGTTTATAAAATATCGTCTTTATAATAATTCTATTCTTTAGGATATATTGATCTTTTTTGCTGAAATCTGATATATGCTCCTTAAAAATACTTTAAATTTCACAACTTTATATTATTCTTATGAATTTCTACTTAAAGTTCTCTGCTTCCATTTAAAGCATTGTTTTCACAATTTTCTCTAAATGTTTCGTGGCCATGGTAGCCCAGTGATCTATTTCACTTCCTCATAGCTTTTATTTCATGAGTTCGAACCTGTTGTTGTTTCTTATCCCAGATGGTGTGTGTGTGTGGCTCAGCTACACCATCTCCATAAAACCAAAAATCTACAAGAAATCCAGAAATAAAATGGGATTTCTTAAAACCTCGTCAAAAGAAAACCTCAAACAATTAAGAATATGTCTCGGAGAGGCCTGATCAGCCTCCTATCTATGACACTCTGGGAAGACTTTCCGACCCTGTTCAAAGAGACTTGATGTGGCCACTAAAAAAGCGTAATAGAGCCGTCTGCCGATCCCTAGGAATATTAAGTTGGTGACACCAACGAGGTTATTTCCCAAAATACCAAGGGTGAGTAGGAGGCACTGTCCAAAGTGCTTTCAATTCCATCCTTTTATGGTATCTGACTAGGTTCGGAGATAAATTTTTCAAAAGTTGATTTTCTGAATAATTTTATTGTTTTAAAGAACATAAATAGGCTTAAAAAGTCAATTATTAAATAACTAACATGTATTGCCCCTTTTTTTGAAAAAAAAAATTATTTTTAGGAAAACTTAGCAAAAAAAAATTTTTTTTTAAGTTAATAAAAACATGATAAATAAAAATAAATTGGACATTATGCAATTTTAATGTCATTGATATACTTCTTGATCCCTCTGAAGTGTCACAAAACGCAGGATGAAAAATATTTTATTAGCATTTAAATTTGATGGTCCTGAATTTTCATCAAAATTACTGCGTGTTCTAAGCTAAAAATGGCTGTAAAATGTGATTGAATGTAGCTGTCTTGAAACCTGCGGTTTGTTACACTCTGAAGGGCCCATAGCATATATGTTATAAATTTCATTGCATTTGATTGGATTAAGAAGATATCTCGTTTTTCATGCACAAATTATCATGAAAAGTTCATTATTCAAAAACATTAACCAACCATTCCTTTAACAGTGACCCAAAACAGCCTTAAAGCAAAGGATGAAAACAGGAAATAAACCACGATTGATACCCGATGTCAGTGCCAGTTTATCCATTGGGTGCTTGGGGCCCGGATAAGCAGGACTTAACTAGATTTTCTGTTTATAAATTTCGATCCTAGAGTTCAAAGGGAGCTTGTAAATCTTCTGTGCCTAGGACTTGTTGTCAGAACATCTTGCATTCATTCTGTTCAAATGCTATCTGGAAAGCCTTTTGGCTTTGAGTGTGACATACACCGAGGGAGAAAAGCGAATGTGTGCTTATTATGATTTATGAGTACTACACTAAAATATTAACACTTTATATTTTTTTCACGCACAATATTTCCTTGCCATCGAATTATACGAGAGAAGACAATTTGTTGCTATTGATTTTATACAAAAACAAATTATGTATTTATTCTATTTCTCTTTCATTGCGTGATCAAGGATCAAGTTTTGGTTTCAAAAATACAAAAACCTTGCATCATATATGCTTAAAAATAGGTTTGATACTTCTATATCCACTTTTGATTCACAAAAAATTTCACGTTAAAAGAAAAAGAAGAAAAACTTTCAGACAAAAAATTTTGGTCTATAATCAGACTAAGTTTGGTGAAAAGATGCGACGGATAAAATAGCTGTCACTCGTGTATTTAAAGAAAAAAACAAAAATGTTACCTATGTATCTTATTTTTTAACAATATTGGTCTAGCTCTACAATTTAAGGTTTTTTCTGTTTTTATGCATGTCGGTTGATCCTACAACAAACACAATTTCCAAAAAGTTTGTTTTTCTAAGGAAAGTAGAAACATATATAGAATTGTTAGAAGGAAAAAGAACATTACAGTTACAATAAGCAAGCAGTTATTAGTTGCAAAAGGTTAAATCTCAGATTATAGAACACCTGAATGAAAAAGATGTGCAGTTTTAAAAACATTTTTTGGCTAAGAACAAGTAATAATTTATCATAAATCTTGTTTATCAGACAATATTGTCAATAATAATGTGCCTTAAATGTGTGTATAAAAATTGTAGCAAAAACTCTTATGAATAATTTCATTTGTTTTTATGTGATAAAAATCTTATATGGAATCAAGAGAGACAAGTCTAAGGAAAGGGTTAGAAGGCGATAGAAATGGGAAATGATAATATTAAAGAGCTGAAACATATTTGTTAAAATAACTATTTCTTATAGTAAATAAAATGGACTAGCTCAATTACAACCAATAAGAAAAATCATAATACATTTTCAATTGCCTAGAAATGTTAATAAATAAAAGTTAGATGCTTATTAAAATAATGTTTTCAAAGAAAATGTATTATATATATGTATATAATAAAGGGGTGAAATTTCTTCAAGTGTTTTTGAATTTTTCTCAGTGTGTTTTAACATTATTTGTATAATATTTTTATATTATCTCAAATAATCTTAACATAATTAAATATTTCATATAAAAGGTTTCTGTATGTGAAACATTGAATATTATCTTGTTGAAGGAAATATTTGGTATTTTCCCCTTAGAATTAAATTTTTCTACACATAGCATGTAAATGGTTTCACATAGTACTTTTTTTGAGAATAAATGAAATGCTTGAAATAATCTCCATGAATTTTTCTTAACCTTTAGAACTCGGCATGATCTGAGGCAAAATTTCTCTTCCATT